>VXBC01012721.1:641613-736774 GCA_013399945.1 Ploceus nigricollis | reverse complement strand
TATTTACTATCAAATAAAACCCATACTATTGACTTTGGCATACGGTCTCATTTGCACCTTATTTTGGGCAGAGGCATTTCTAATAACTTTAAAAACTGGACTGTAACACTGCCCCATCCTTGGAAGTGTTCAAGGTCAGGTTGGATGGGGCTCTGAGCAACCTGGTCTAGCCGAAGGTGTGCCTACTCATGGCAGGGATATTTTAGCTACGTATTTAAGGTCCCTTCCAACCCAAACCACTCTGTGATTCTATAAAATATCTATTAGAAAAGGGATTTTCTTTTAAAATAAGAATTTTCTTCCTGATTTTTCCCCTTTCAAAAAAAAAAAACAAGACCCAAAAAAAACCCCAAACCCCCCACCCCCCAAAAAAAAACCCCACAAAAAACCAAACCAAACCAAAACAACCAGCTTGCTTCAGAACAATTTATGCCCTAAACATGGAAGTGTCAAGACTCAGAGATTTTCCAATAAGATGCATCTAATCAATTTCAGGGGGATAAGCATGATGTGGACCACTTGGAAATGGGAACCCTTTGGAAACTAATTGCTGCTGACTTTATCTTGTAAATCTTTCTCAAGGAAAATTCTCACAGGGATTAAAGAGTTTAAAAAGCTGAACGGCATTGACTGGTTACTTTACTGGCCTTTTAAACTCCTGGGAGATTTTCTTGCATTCTACTAGGGCAGAAAAGTATAATGCGCAGAGCTCAGAAAGCAAAAAACAAGGCAAGGAGATACACATTGTAATGTGAACCAAAAATACAAAAATACAAAAATAATCTTTAAATAATTGAAATGGAGCAGGATTTCCCTATTTTCCTGAAAAATTAGTTTTCTTTAGTTTGAGTGAGATCTGTTTTTTTTTCCCTCTTGCTATAATTTACTTAGCAGAGGTACAAATTGAAGTAATAAATATCGTTGTGTCTGCTGTGCTTTACAGGTGGATTTTTTGAAGTGTAGATGCAAAGATTTTGGGTCCATGAGCAGTTGCATTTTGAATTCCTGTTTCAATTGCTCTGTAATTTAGACAGGGTTTTGACATTGGACTTTTAATAAAAATCAATAATTTAGGTATTTCTAACTGAGTGCAAATAACACTTTGGACTCATTGAAAAGGGTCCCTTTCCAATATCATGTGTTCAGGTAGGAGGATAAGATGATCTGACTTTGCCAAGAAAACTGACTTTGTGTACACAGGTTTCACTTGGACTAATCTTAAATAAGTGTGAAGCATGAATCACAGAATCTCGGAATTTCAGAATAGTCTGTCTTGGAAGAGACCTCTCAATGTCAGCTAATACATCCCCTCTGCTAAAGCAGAATCACCTACAGCAGGTTGTATAGGATTGTGTCCAGGGATATCTGGGATATCTCCAAAGAAGAAGACTCCACAGCCTCACTGGGCAGCCACTTCCAGTGATCTGTCACCCTCACAGTAAAAATTTTCATCATGTTACGTTGGAATTTTCTGTGGTTTATTTTGTGCCCATTGTTCCTTGTCCTGTCCCTGGCCATGACTGGAAAGTCTGGCACCACTCTCTTGACACCCATCCTTAAGATATTTGCATGCATTGATAAGATATCCTCTCAATCCACTCTTCTCCATGCTAAAGAGGCCCAGAACCTTCAGCCTTTCCTCATAAGAGAGATGTCCCAGCTTCTTAATGACCTCCATAGCCATCCCTGGACCCTCTCTGATAGTTTCTTGTGNCCAGGGACTAAGGTGAAGCTGACTGGCTTGTGGTTTCCTACACGCTAGTAGGGTTCTCCTACTTGCCCTTCTTGAAGACTAGAGTGACATGAAATTGCAATGAGATCATGTTGCTGAAAGTGCACCCAGTTCTCTAATTCTTCCTGTGTATTCCCCATGCTGTGTGTGGTGGTTTATAGATATTTCAGAGAGGGAATCGAGCATACAGGTGTCTGAGGAGAGGTGTGAGAGGGTTCACCACAGCCATAGATACCTTGAGGTGCTTGGCCTTCTGGTTCTCACCTTAGGAGGCAGCTGAGGAACATTTGTTGCTGTTCTGGTTGGCCTGGTTTATTCCCCAGCTGAATTTGATTATCTCTTTGTTCTACCGATACACTACCCAGAGAGATGAAAAATGTTTTTTGCCTTTTTATGTCACTGAACTTTTACATCACGTGATCACGTACAATAAAATATTACAACTCATAAATATTATTTATAATAAGTATATAAACCCAATGCTAGTGAAAATCAGATGACAGCTTTGTGCATTTAATTCTATTTTTATAGAATATATATCAGATGCTATCTCAAATGATGCAGTGGTGCTTTTGTTATGTAATGAAAGACACCTTATGTACTTTATCTGACATTTCTCACAGAAGAATTTAATAATTATTTTTTGCTTTTTAAGATTGTCAAGAAGGATGTTGAAAATGCCTATTGCCCTCCTTACTGTGAAACTGATTCACACAAAGGAGCAACATTGAATAAAATTGATCATATCTTATGATTCTGAAAACAAATATCATGGACATTACTGTTATTATTATTTTTATTAGACTCTCAATATGAAGTCTCAGCTTTTTTTTCTAGACCATTACAAACTACTCAAACCATTAATCTTTTAAACTTTTCAGTAGTATCTTGTACATCTCATGAACTTTTTCTGCTTTATCCACTTTTTCTCAGTACATTCAGCATTTCAAGAGATTTGCAATACCATTTTCCCTTAGAGCAAGAGTACTGAGCAGCGTCAACATATCTTTCTTTTCCAGGTTAACTTTTTCCATATTTTTCACTTTATTTTGGTCAGGAAGAAGAAAACTTGCTAAGTGGCTACACATGGGCCACCTAATTGTCTAAATTTTCCAAAATAATCCCAAAAGCCCTTAAAAATAGGTAGTATTTGGAAACTTCTCATCTTTTGTAGTAGAAACTGTTTTCAAAGAGTTATTCCATGCTGCTATTACATCAACAACTTCATATTTAAGTTCTCTCTAGTTTAGAGCATCATTTTCTGTTTTATTATCATAGTTCTGTTTTTTATTGCAACAGTTTTGTCTGCATGTTACTTCTACTAAGCAAGCCCTACTTTTATTGTCTCGATGTATCATGTATAGGAACAGAGACTGCTGAAAAGAGCTGGAAACAGATACACAGACAGCTCATCAGGGAGATAGAAATATGATATTTTCCAGAGACAAACACCGACTGTAAACTGCGTAAAGTTTTCAACCATCTAGAAAGTAATTAAGATGATGGGTTGAAAACAATCTTGAAAAAAATACATCTATTTGTGAGTATATAGAAGGTACAGCTTATTTCTTTATAATGTCCTCTACATTATAAAAAAATCTTCCATTAAAAACTTGGTTCACATGTTTAGGTCAAAGCTGATTGTCCAATAAAACTGACTTTACAGTTGAAAGGCATTTTGGGACATAGACTCATTTCAGATTTCCAGCTAATGTACCAACTGAACCTTGAAGATTGAATGAAGCTTGATTCATCTTGGAAAATTAACAGCGTTCTACATCAGCATGAAGAGTAAAGAGAGCTTAGACAAATTTCTCTGGCATAACAGATTTTTTGCTAAAAATGGTTCTTCCTTTAATTATTTTGGAATTTTGTGACTGAAAGATGGAGATGCAGACAAGTGCGACATTTCTGGGCAGCTGGTGCGAAGGGTGACAGGACATGTGGCTGCAGCTTCAGCAGGATGTCCCACAGCTTCTCCAGCTGGGCTCTGCTCTTCACTGGTGCAGCCTCACCTCGAGTCCTGGGGGCCATTTTGGGCACCACTACATAAAAAAGACATTAAGCTTTCCAAAGGAGGCCACAAGTATGATGAAGGATCTGGAGGGGAAGCCATCTGAGGAGCAGCTGAGGTGCCTTGGTCTGTTCAGCCTGGAGGAGACTGAGGACACAGATCATCTCTGTTTGCAACTTCCTCACAAGGGGCAGTGAAGGGACAGCACCAATCTCTGCTCCGTAGTGACCAGTGACAGGGCCTGGGGGAACAGCCAGAAACTGTGTCAGGGGAAGTTTAGGTAGGATATTAGGAGAAGGTTCTTCCCCCACAGGGTGGCTGGGCACTGGAACAGGCTCTCCAGGGAAGTGATCACAGCACCAAGCCTGACAGAGTTCAAGATGCATTTGGGCAATGCTCTTGGGCATGTGATGGGATTGTTGAAATGTCCTGTGCAGGACCAAGAGTTGGTCTTGATGATCCTGATGGATCTCTTCCAATTCAGGATATTCTATGAGTCTTCAGAGTCACCCCAGAGCTCCTATGTTCATGGAGAATAGCATGGTTTGATACTACTTACAGAACTTCATGTCAAAACGTGACTGTGACTCACAGTAAATAAATCCTATCTCTTTAAGGATTGTAGTGAAGGCATTACTTGCATTTGTGTTTTATAAGAAAATAAATATATTTTAAAAATTATATATAAGGTAAGACATATCAAGGTGAGAAAGGGGACCAGCTTAAAGGAAGGCGTTGGAGTGGTAGTTAGACATACACTACTTTGTATGTAGCATGTTCACATATGTACAAACCAGCCTTAGAAAGTCTGCATGCAGAGAGGAAACTTTACCATTGTTTTCCTGTTTAAATTAAGCTATCTTTTAAATTTACTATTTAATATACACAAATTACTCATATAGTAGCTGAAAAAGGTGGGATGATGAAGAACTGATTTTATTTCATGAAGTTCTCACCGATGCCTTGTTTGTTTTTTGACGGATTTCCAGTAGAGTTGGAAGTCTGGATTATCTAGAGCATATTTTCTCATTTCTTGACTATAGCTTAGGTCTTCATTGCATCTAGAGATATCAAAGAAGTTGGGGAGGGAAGGGGCAAAAATGTTTCCCGTGTTTATAAAATAGTCCTTTTGCTCCTCTAAAATATACACGGACTTGTACAGCTACTAACTACCATAAAATTTTGGGTGCTGCATAGGAGTGGAAAATTGTGTCACCTTAACACAAGAACTGAAGAAGAAAGTATACTTGCATCTAATGTTAGCATGCTCTAGCTATTATTTCAATGTTGTTTTAGGAAATTATAAAATGAAACATTAGAATTTATAAAGTAAACTTAACTGTAAATTATTTATGATTCATAAATAAAAGCCTTCACATGTTTTGTAATTTTATTTCTATTTGTAAAATACTGGATTGTTCAAGTTTCAGCTGTTTGTGTTAAATTGCATAAGTTGAAAAGTTTTTTTCTTTCTGGACATTACTATATAAATTCTTATTATAAAGTATGGGGACATTAAAAATATGAGGATAAGAGGCTTATTCTCATCTTTTTATTGTTAACTTTTACTGAGGACTACTGTTTGGTTTTCAAGAAACTCAGGATATATTAACTGACAATTTAAACTGACAGCAACTGAAAATTTATTGAATTAATGAAACTTAAAAATAAGTGTTTTCTAACTATATATTAAAGAAAGTGCTATCCATGTCAAATACAAATAGTTCTGATTTAAATAAGAAAACTCTTCTCAAGTGCAATTTCTTTTTAAGTTACTTTAGAAATAAATTCTCCTCGGAGTCATGAAATAGTAATTACTACATATGTTTTTATCCTGTCATAACATTCTGAAGTGAAAATGTATTTTACTGTCTAGCTTGATGAAGTTTTTTAATGTCTTCATTCTCTGGTGAAGGGCTATGTTCTTATATTTTATTCACATTGATTATTGTCTCCTAGTGAAAATCTTGATTTCAAATGAAACACCTTATTGAATAAATTACTAAGCAACAAAAGAAGAAAGATATTACAATGTTACTGACAGTAAAATTTGTTAAAAAAATGTTACCTTTTTTGCCAAAACCTAGTTTTGTTTTAAATGTTTTCAGCATTATTTTATATATGGACATGCAAGGTGTTTCTTAAAATCATAGTATCATGGAATGATTTAGTTTGAAAAAGACCCTTAAGAACATCAAGTCCAACTGTAAACTAATGCTGCCAAGTCCACCACTAAGCCATGTTCCCAAGTGCCACATCCACATGTGTTTTAAATGCAGGGATGGTGACTCTACCATCTTAATCTAAAAAAAATTAATGTATTTGAAATTAAAATTATCCATAATATAAAACTACCTTTAAAGCTAAATACAGCTCTTGGTATAGGGAGAAATCATAGTCTTCCAATAACAAAGGTCATTTAACATTTTTTATTATTTGACTCCATTTTTCAGTTCTTACATTTAGCCAAGTCATAATTCTCTAGCTGCATTTTTCATATCTTTAATTTAATACTGCATTTGATGTTGGCTGTAGCTTGAATATTATTTTTTAGATTAATTACAAAAAAGGAAGAAAACACTAACTCTTTCCAGGAATCAGATTAAAGGGACATAAGCTGGTTTGTCTCTGTTAACATTTTTCTATTTGTTTCACTGAGAATTTTTAACCTCTACATTTTGAAGAGAGGACTTGTGATTTAGTTGGAAAGGGGTCAGGTGTTTTTTACTGGATTTGCTCTTCCAAATTTAGTCTTTGCAGGGCAATAGTTTCAGTGTCTGGACAAGGGCTTATGTCAGGAAATTAGTGGAAGTTAGGATGGATAGTAGCAGACACACTGAAAGAGGGAGAAGAGCAATTGGGATAGAGAATTGGGACAGAAAATATTAATACTACAAAAAAGATCTTGTAGGAGTTGATCCTGGAAGGAATAAACAGAAGGAGGTGATAAGATGGAAAAAAAATGAGAGAAGTTAAGCCTAAAGGGAAGTACAGTTGTTTCCATCTACCAAAACCCAAAAAATATCCTCCCTCTTCCCAAAAAAACCCCAGCAAACAAAAAATAAAACAAAAGAGACAAACAAATAAAACCAAAACAAAACCAAAAATCACCATACTAAACCAACCAATAAAAGCTAAAAAATAACCTCTCAAAATGCCCAAACCAATTAAACTCCACCAAAACAGAAATTAAGACCATAAATGCTACATGCCTGCAGCAAACCCTTGTGGAACAGTCAAGATACATCTTATTTGGCAGAATTTTTCAGCTCAGAAATGTGCCACCTATGATGAATACCATTAGGTCTAGTTGACAGGTGGCTTGTACTGTGTAGCTAATCCCTGACACTAGTTTTAATTATCATAAATTACTTCTTATTTCTTGTTACACTTAAGAAAATTAAATCCTAACTAAGACTAATTGCAAGACTGTAAATTTAAAATTTTATTAATGCACATATCTAATTTCTGAGTGTTTGTCTTAGCACAGTAACTCCAGAATTATAGCATATGTCAAGTTGAAAGGGACCCATAAGAATCATTGATTCCAACTCCCTGCTTTTCACAGGATTGCCTAAAACATAATCATATGACTAAGGGCATTGTCCAGACACTCCTCGAATTCTGGCAGTGTTGCTTCCCACTTCCATCCCACTTCCACAGGGAGCCTGTTTCAGTGACCAAACACCCTCTGGGTGAATGACCTTTTTGTAATGTCCAACCAGAACTTCCCCTGGTGCAGTTTCATTCCATTTTCCCATATCCAATCACTTCAGAAAGGTGATCAGCACCTCCCCAGCCACTGCTGCCCTGGAGGGAGTTGTAGACTGTCAAAAAGTCACTCCTCAGCCTTCTCTTCTCCAAACTCAACAAGGCAAGAAATCTCAGCCTCTCCTCACTAGTCTTGTCCTCAAAAAAATCACTATATCCTGAAAGAAGAGATTATTGCCGTGTCAAGCAATACAATGCAGAGAAATTTAGCATTTTATCTTTACATGGAATATTAGCCCAGCATTTATATTGCTGAATTTAAGAGCAACTGTCAAAATCATACCTGATTTGAACACATTGCCTTGAAGGAATAAATAAACTCATATGACTATTTGGTGCAATATTACCTAAACGGTCAAACTAAATACTCAGAAAGTTTGGTTTCCCTTACACTTAGTTTGCTATGGTAATTTGTAACTGACACTCACATTAAACATTTGAGAAACACTCTTCTGGACTGGAGTAGTTAGATATAAACATGATTTGTTGTACTCTCAGATAAAATTTTTTTTCAGTCTTCTTTCCTCAAACTCAATCCAAGAACAGACCTGCTGGTTCTAGATGAGACTTCATCTAGCCCAGTGTCCTGCCTCCAGCTGAGGCCATCAGCACACACTTAGAAAAGTGGGAAAATGGATGAAGTGTCTGCATCTACAGTTTCTCCTATATTTTAGCACGTTCCCCAAGAGTGATGTCAGGTATTCTGTGAGAAAAATATAAAATGTATTTGTTTAAAAACACATATTGTCTATTTTCATGGTCTTTTTTTCTTCTATTAGAAGAGGGAGTGAACAGTGGACTATTTTAGTGCCTCCTGATTTTGTAGCAATTGATCATTTTCATCTAAATCTTTTCTTCCCAACCTGAGAAGCTTTGGATATTCATATTTTTGTTATGTGAAAAGCAACTGAAAATTCAGTTTTTCTCTGAACATTTTGCAGTTCTCAGAGAACACTTTTGAAATTAATTGCTGCACTTCGTAGTGTTATTTATTATTTTATATATTTGTCTTCAAACCTCACCTCTGAAGAAAATTTCAAAGTGTTGACTGAATCTGAAAGCCATGTGAGCAGAGAGAAAGAAATGTAAGAGCTCTCTGTTTACAAGAGTGTGCCTTTATGAACACGAGGATCAATGTGCCATGTTCAAAGCTAAGCCATTCAGGTCAACGCTCATGGAGTATCAAAGCATTTTATTGCTAATGTGGAAGTGGCACAGAGATCAGAGACTGAGAGATAGGAACACAGGAGCAGGGTTCTGCTCTTGAGAGAGTAAATGTAATTGGAAAATCCTTGTTTATTTTAAAGGATTCAAATTTTGGACTGGATATATAGAAATAAAGAATAATACCAGTTGTTGCAGTTAGCTTCAAACCATTTAGACCATATGAATAAAGACTGCAATTTCACCTGTAAACACGGAGAAAGGAAGAAAATCGTAGCCTTTTAAACCTAATTGTTGCAACATTAATAATAGTTTTTTTCTTCTCTGATTTAGTAATCTTTGGTTTAATATCTTTCATTAATATATTTCCAGATTAAATCAGTTATCAGTACTAAGAATTGAAGGTATTTATTCAAAACCATTTTTCTTATTTTCCTCTGGCACTCAGAATGCAGCAGAACTCTTAATATTAAAAATTTGTTTCCTGTTCACACCAAAATATCACTTTGGATAACCTTATTTTACTGTCTTATCAGATTTGAGCTTTTTCCTTTTGTTCATTTTGACTTCCTGAAATCTGCTTCATAGCTTAGAAAACTAAAAGGCATATGTGAGCCTAAAATTCAAGTTATGACACTTTTTGGTTCTTCTGACAATAAAAATATCTTTTATGATTGTCTTTCCAAGATATACAGAAGTATATGTATATCTACCAGCACAATATTTCAGTTTCAGGGATTACTTAATCATACCAAAGCATGTTCTTTATGTACTTTTATCTGTGAAAAGTAAGAATTAACGAATAGATATTTGTTCTGCATCAAGTTGACCTTACAGTCAATATTTTAACTTTCAGAAAGATTTCTCTACACAAATGACAGGCTTAAAAATTATTGCCTGTTTTGCATAATCAGTGCATAATCAGTGTTAAAACTCAACTTCTATTGTATTTAGTTCAAAGCTTTTCCTCTCCTTCTTTGGTTTTTGGGGGTAAGAAGGGAGAAGTTTTTCAAATAGCACCTAATTTTTCCTTGGGAACTTAAAACTGTCCTTGTGTTGAAGACTGGGTCTGTTAACTTCCAAGTAAAATGATCTTACTGGAGCTGTGGTTCACTTTACTTTGCTTTCTTGGATGGAGAAAAAGAATATTCCTTTTATCTGTCTTTTAATGGAGCTATCTTTGGAGTACTCTGTTCCATTTCCAAAGAAGAGATGTTGGTTGGCAGCTCTGAGACACAATTTAAAAAACCCAACTTCTGTGTCTATTGTTCTCTCTCACTTAGGACAATATATTTATAAAGAAAATCACTTGCAGTAATCCAATACAAGTTATCTCAAGGAAAAGCTCACTTTTCTTTGATGTGAATGTCAGATAAAATCCCTGTAAATGAGAACATTGGGAAAATGTCTTGTTAGAAATGACACATTTCAAACTTAAGGTACATTCTTTAGTGGCTTTGCTGATTTCAGGCTTTAGTGAAGATAGAGAATTGGATTAATGAAAGATACGGTAGTTAATGTAAAGTCAAGAGTAAAATCAATGTTAGTGGAAACTATATGTGTTTATTATTTGCTGCAAAGATATCCTGACTTAGGAGAGTTTAAGCAGCTGTACTGGATTGACAGAATGTTTGTTAACTTGCATTTTTTTGGAACCCTAGCATATAATGCTTGTATTTATTATCATAATAAATTTAAAATTATTCCTGTAATTCATTATCTAATAATTAGCTATATATTGACCGCTGCTTCTATACTGACAGTGGTAACTTTTGTGCTCCACTGGAACTATTGAACCAATTGCATGATAAGAAAACAGTATACTAGTTGTAAAGAAGAGGTCTTCAATCCCCATGTAAAGAAATATTTGTTTCTGAAAGTAGGAAAAAGCCATAAATACATCACACAAAATGCTACTTTAGAGATTTCTGAAAGTGTAATCTCAATGCTGAAAGCATTCCTAGGTTTCTTTGCCTACCTGGCAAATAAGCAGTAGGTTCATCTCTAGAATTAGCCAATTGATAAAAATAATTTAAAATCCTATATAAAAATCAAGATTATGTCACACCTCAAGATTATGTCATACTTCTGAAACATAGGTGTACAGAATGTCAAAGAGAAATTCACCTAATCAGGTTAAAACCCATTCTATTCCATTTGAATATTCTGCTCACTGGCTGTTTCACTGTGTATGATAAATTAGACATACTTTCATGGAACACAAAAATTTATTGCTTGTTCCTTGCACTTGTTGAATTAAATGGAGAAAATCAGACTAAGTGTAAACATGCCTAGTCTAAACTTGGTAAAGTAGTAGTGACAGTGCTATTTTTGTCTATGGTGACCTGTCCAGAGGCAATTTGTTATTGAGAAAAGAGTTACTACTGGAACTCTGATACTACTGATGGATGACCTAAAGAAAGTGATGAATGCATTATTTTTCATGAAAAAGCAGATGGATCAGGAAACAAGGTGTTTCTGGTACATCTCTAAAAGGCTATAGAGTGTTTTATCTGAGGAATGTTTCATATGGAGATTATTATATGATTTACAAATAGAGAAGAAGAAACTTAAATTTTTTTTAAGCTAAAGCTTTAAAATTTGGATTGCTCTTTTTTTTTTTTTTAAGAATTCCAGATAAAGAACATACATGATACTTTAAAGACCGATATAAGGGTTATTTTATAAACTTAGAGGTAATACTTACGGTATGGCTTATAAAACATTTAGCAGATGTGGGGAAAAAAGGTATCATCCTGCTTCCTGTGGAGAACCAGAAAACTATATCACACTAAAGTACCCTTTGAGGATAGTGAGCAGAGACTTTTTAAAATAAACTGAGAAGCTGGAAATACCAAATAGAGAAAATAAATTTATGTGAAATAACTTCCTTTAAGCATATATAGTACATGGCTGACTGATCAAATTTTTTGTCAAGATCTCTTTCCTTGTGAAAATCCAAATTTGAATCGATTTTAAGAAATATGGCTATTCTTGAAACCTGAATTGGAGACTTTCACTGATTGATTAGGTAAATAAAAGATCTCCTGGGACTGATTAGATGCTGGATATCCAAAGAACCAGTCTGATACTGATAGTACTGATAATACTGATACTATGGGAAAATACTGGGTGGCATTTCAGATTTCCAGTATAAGAACAGTTGTCATCTGTCCTGAGTTAGTAGGTGTCATTCTAGCCAACAACAGCCCAAAGACATCATATACAACATTTGTAAAGCTATGGAACAAGCAGATTTTTATTCCATATAATCTGAAAAAAAACCAGTGCTAGGTTTCAAGACAAAACCTGTTGTCTTGTTTTTTTTTTACTGAACAGTAAGATAAAGAATTTTTTCTATGACAGTTGAACAAAAACTTTTTTGAGAAGCCACACTCACTGTTTTTTCCATGAACTTTGTGTATATCAACACACAAAGAGTTTTATAGATGCACAAAAGGTAGCTGCATTGCTTAGAAGTGACTACCTCAAATACAGGGGAAAAGGAAACATTAAGAAAGTAAGGTCATACTGCCTTTGAGCCAACAGTATAGAAATAGTCAAGGCTTAGAAATTATTGGGTTTTTTTCCTCAGATGCTTGTGTCTAGGAAATTGAACTGCTACAAAAATCATTGAAGTCAAAGAAAGAAAGAAGAAGTGCTTTTAATATCAAAACACAAAGTAGTAGCAGTAAAAATGAAATTAAAAAGTATTTGCAGGATGTCATTTGTCTGGAAAGAATGAAGTACAGTGTTCACACACAGTGATTCCTCAAAATGCAGAGCAAGGTGTTATATGGGCAAGTCTCCTTTTATAAGAAACCAAATATTTTTAGCTGGAATAAAAACATGTCAAGCAAAGAGTTTTTCCATAGATATTTATCTCCCTTACTAGCAGAATAGTAGGGAATCTTCTTCTGCAAGGAAGTTAAAACCAAGAGAGAAGGTGGTTGTTCCATTTTCTGTGTGTGAAAACAGTCTAATCAATTCCTAGTCAATCATTTTTTGTAGGTGCCTCTTCTGGCATCTGTAGCACAGGGACTAAAACCATGGACTATGCTTTCTTTGCCATCTGTACCTCAGTGTGAGGCTGAAACATTTATATATTCAAATGACGTACCTGCCTTAGCACTCACATTTGCATTAATTGTCTCCATGCTCCCCTTGAGCAGCACATCCTGCTGACACCCTGTCCCTCCTATTACACACAGCTTTCTTCCTGACCCATGAGAGCTCAGGCTTCACCCTGCATGACTGACCTCACCCAGAGTCTGCTTTTGAGTTGAAGGTGAGATCAGCACCCTAAATTTTGAGCAGAAAGCAATCTATCCCTTTTATCAGATGCTTGCAGAAATCGTATATGCTCAAGCAGGTCACTCTCCCCTCCCTGTCACTCCTGCACAATGATTTTTCCTCTGGGTTGCCCTTTTCTGAGTGTGAACATGATTCAGGTTTAAACCAGAGCCGCCACCATGACATGGGACATATCGTTTATACACTCCTTTGTCCTAGAGTGAGTTTTCACTTCAAGCAATTTGCTCTATTTCAGTTATAGGTAGAACAGCACCATAAGCAGAACAAATTGACTTGCCTTAGGAAAATATTTAGGAAATATCACCAGAAAAATAGGAAGTGCTGAACTTTATCATATTATTTTATTGCTTTCTCTGGTTGCTCAGGAGAGTGAGTTGGTAATTTTTGTGAGAGAAATATAAAGTGGAAAATTTTAATTTTTTTCTGATTTTGCTTTTTCTTTGCCTGTTTAAGGTGGTGTGATCTTGCCATTTATCAGACACCACAGTCCTCTGAATGTCTGGAATGAGGTATGGTTATTAGTGACAATTGCTACTGAAACCAGCTCACCCTCTTTCAGAGAAGATCCTTTTTCCTTCTTTAGCCAGACTGAATCAACACAGTAGTTATGGACTTGGTGTATTTTCTTTTGGAAGTGTGGAAGTGCAAGTACAAGCATCTGCTGTTTAAAACTTCACTGTATATGAAACAAAACTTAGGCCTAAATAGGCAGTAATCTTATAGACACACCTAATTTAAAATTTGTCCCACAACTGTAGTTTTATAATCAGTTTTAGTCCCATCTAAATCAAACAGGTGAAAAAATGTTATAAAAATTAGAGTCTTGTTGATAACTGTGGGTACACCTCATGTATTTATCACCGGGGTTTAAAGGATATATTTTTCAAAAGGTGTATAAAAATCCATTCCTTATGCTTATGATTTTCTTTCTTCATTCCTCTAACAGCTAAAGGTAAAAAAGGGGAGACAGAAAAGAAAAAAGCATACAGAAGTCTTATATTACTAAGGAGCTCTCTGCTTTTTTATTGGCCTCAATGCTGGAACATAGAAGGTGCAGTACCTCAGATCTATTTTTAAGAACAGAGAGAACTTAGACAAAGCCTCCTTTACACATGGTTGCTTTGAATCCCTTTTGAAAGTTTGGTGCAGCTGTGAGGTTAATTCTATAGCAGGAGACTTTCTGATGCAATCATTGATTTCTTAATTGCCTTAAAACTGCAAAGAAAATGTGATGTTTTGTGTGTATCCCTTACCAGAACTGGAAAAGACATACGTAAGTTATTTGACAGAAAAACCAGACTGACCCTTTTGCAGTTAGCCCTTTTGTTATTTATTCAGTTATGGGGGATTTTTTTTTAAAAGATAGTCTCCAATCTCCTCATTCCATGCTCAGACACTCCTGGACTGGAGCTTAAAAATTACTTTCTGCCTAGTTATGGTATTATTTATTTATGACCCTTATATGTTCTCTGTGGGGCAGCCTTGGAAGCCATTTCTCACTTATAATCTTAAGTGAGAAAGCAATGACCATCTTCCTCAACAGGTGTGATAAATTCATATGGTTTGAATGCAAGATATTCAGAGCTCAGAATAAGTGTCACACAAGTATTTTTGGTTAGAAGCTACTCCTGTTATATTTAGTAGATATTGATTGAAAATTTGTTAAAATCTGCATCATGTTTTTCAGTCAAATACTGTTCTTGAGTGTTTGGAATATATGATATTGCAATGTTCAAACTGGAATACAAAACATAGTTCCAAGCTGATATAAAGGATTTGACTTGCTGTCACAATTTCTTCTTTAATCTAAACCTTCAGCTTTCAGCTACAGCTTCCACATCATGTTATAATTTATATTTTGTCATGTTTTGCTCTATATTTTAATTTCCAACTGGAACAAAACAAAAATTAGTAAAAAACCCCAAAAAACACACAACAGGTATCTCTGCTTTAGTGTATTTTAATCTGAGGTTCAAGACAGGGTTGTCTTTTTGTACATTTGTATCCATGAGGGTTTTGGTGTTTTTCAGTCTGTTGTATGTAGAAAGTATGGGAAGAATATATCTGCAAAAGATGATAGAGTTCTAAAATAACGCTTGTTTGGATTTTTGTGTTGTTTCTGAAATCTTACTCATGGCATCAAATGGAACCTCACTTCTTTTATACAATAAAGTATATTAGGTTCCAATTTTTTTAAGGGGTAGGGAGGAGGAGGGGGAGAGGGAGGCAACAATGCATATGAGGTCAATAATATGAAATTTATCATTTATATGGGAAAAAAGCCCAACCAAATCCTGGTTGCTTCCAATATGTATTTATGAAAAAGCATTTGAAAATGCTATGTCTTGAAACCACTTAAGGAATCACAAAATAAAAAAAAAAAATTATTTCCTATGAGTTCTTTTGGAACATCTTTAGGAAGAGTTTCAGTTATTCAGAACATTATTTTTGCATGTGTTTTCAACCAAATCTTCTCAAATTCATAGTGTTTATGTCACTCATAAGCTGTGCACCAGCTAATTTCTATATGGTTTAAAAAGGAAAAAGTGTGACCGTCTTGGTACTTCTCTAGTCCTTTCCTTTAGAAGATGTTAAATTCTAAACATTGTTATGGACTAGTGCCTGGGTAAAGGATCCATCTTATAACTGGAAATAAAGTATGCCATGCTCTTCAAAAAATTTATACCAAACTATTCAGTATTTTTAGTTACATTACTCAAATAGATAATATTAATACTTAACTGCTCCTAAGTCCATCCATAGATTTAAAAGAACTAACAAGAAATACACAATTAATGTAATTAATAAAGAAGTTTTAATGAAAGACACACACCTTTTCTGAGGCATTTTCTGTGTAGAAAAACAAGCCAGATGAATTCAATGAAGTATTTCTTGATTTATTCAATTTCCTTGGAAAACCAGAGTTTCTAAGAATTATTTGATTTTAAGTGATTCCATGTGAAAAACTTTTATCCCCTGAAAGTCAAATTCATTTTCATTTTATATAGTATACTCAGAAATTTAGGTAATGAAATATTAGTTGCATTTGCAAGTCTTATCTGTCTTTCCAGGTTATCAATCTGTCTTTCATTCTTGTACACTAATGAGAAAAAGGAAAGGCAGGTAATTAATGTATTCTGGACATTATCCAAGAAGAAATTAAATATTTCCTAGTCAATACAATTTCTTTAACATCAGATAATATGTTTCTTCTGCAAAACAAAATGCAAGGAACAAACACCCACCCTCAACTAAGTGGTGTCAAGTAAAGCCCCTTGTCATCCTAGAAGAAAGGAAAAATTTCTATTTTGTAACATGCATCAAGAGATATAGTATATATGCAAATTTTTGTTTATGATTCATGGATTCATGGATTAAGAATTCCTTTTACTCATTTGAGTGGCTCGCAACCTGGAGGACGAGTTCTTTCAGCCACAGTTTCTGAGCTTGGAGTTCTAACAGAGGACAGGACACTTGCTGCACCTTAGCAGCTACAGCACAGTTCAAGGGTTTGTTTATTTAGTGAGAGTCTCAGCTACAGCATTTATTGCCAGGTTTGTGATTTTGACAAAACTGAACAAGAAGATAACATTTGTTGGAGCTGTGGGTGCCAGAGGGAAATCAAATGAAAGTTAATAAGTGATGCACACTGCTGAAAAATATGATTACGGTTTGAAGATCTGCTGTTGTTCCCGCTGCTGCAATCAAATCTCAACCTAAAGGCAGAAAAAGCTGCAAAGGGCAACACTTTGGGAGCACAACTTCAGTGTTTGGAAGATGTATACATGTAAGTCAATTAGTGCCATCTACTTGCAAGACAGCACCAAAACATTTCTGAACATAAAAATTGTATTGCACTGGAAGCGTGTCTATAAGAATGATTATGCTGCCCAGGCAAGAATGAATCAACAAAGTGCTGCAGTGTATGGTATAAAACACATGTATGGGGCAGATGGGCACTCACAGAGGAAAGAAATCTTGCACACTATGTGTATGTAAGTGAGGGGTTTATTTATCAGGGGATTTTTTGTTTGCTTTTCTGCAAATGTTTCCTCTTCAGGTAATTAAATGTATGTGCAAGTGTTGAAACAGGTGACATAAATTGAGAGCTTGGTCAATAATGTTAATTTACATTCTTTCTTTCTGATACATGGCTTGTAAATAGATTCTAGTTTATCTCTGGAGATTATGAGACAATAAATCTCACTTATTGATTTAATAATTCTCTACATGTGTCATTCTTGCCTACAAGGCACCCATTTTGTTCTCTGATTTTCAAAAGTCCATTGGTAACAAACTCAAGGTCCGCTGGGAACTAGTGACAGCAATGGCATTGATAGAAAACAAGTACTTTTAAGTAGAAGATGGTATTGTTTTAGGAATATCTGGTAAAAATATTTTGTCAAATAAACAAAATATTTCATCTATAATGCTATTCTAATCTGACATGAATTTGCATAGCAACCCTTCAAATGTACTGACATATTTTGCACTGAAAATATATTATTGATAAGACCCATGATGAGACATGGCATCTACTTGTTTTAATTTTTTTCATCAATAGGTTGTTAAAAGATATGTCTAAAATACATAATTCATAATTTCAAATAGTAAATGGTCACTTTAGAAATATAACATTATGTTTGCCTACAGTAATGGAGGTGTTATAAGGAGAAAGCATTGTCTTCACTAATGTCTCATGAAAAATTTCTATATGTAATTGACAATAAATCAATATTATGCTGTTACTGATACATTATCTTACATGTATTGTAGAGGTACTTTCATTTGCAGAGCATAATGGAAAGATAAATAACTTTATGAAGGACACCTTATAGTACTTTATCTGACATTCCTTACACAGGAATTTAATAATTATTTTTTGCTTTTTAAGATTATGAAGAAGGATTTTGAAAGTGCCTTTTACCATCCTTACAGTAAAAACAATTCACAGGAAGAAGCAACACTGAAGAAACGTAAATATCTCACATCATTCTGAGGCCAAATGTCAGCTGTTTGGCCTTCTCAATAATAAGATTTTGAGCTTCAATATGAAGTCTTAGTTTTGTTTTCTAGACAGTTTTAAAGTATTAGAACACTTTTTTTCTTTTCAATAGCATATTTTACACCATAAATTTTATGAACTTTTTCTGTTTATCCACTTTCTCTCACTGCATTCCACTTTGGAGGAGATTAGCAATGCAGTTTTCCTCAGAGCAAGAGCAGGGTCAACAGCAGCCAGTTTAGGATGATGTGGTAAACTACTCGGGCCCTGTGGTTAAACTTTTTCTTAAAAGAGATGGGTTTGGATCAAATAAGGAGAAGCAGACAGTAAGCAGCAGATTCTGCAGAGGGAGGATAATGCTTTTCACTGTGCCACTCCTTCCTGTGCAGCAAGGCACCACTGCCCAGCTGCAAACTTATACCCTGAACACAGGGCCCCTCTCTAGATCTTTCCAAGGAAAGACCATGCCTGTCCCAGCAGAACTTCTCCTGGCAGAGGTACTGCAGTGTTCCTTGATAAACTCTCTTTTTTGCTGTGGGTGCGGGTCCCCACCCCTGGCAGACCAGAACTGGGAATTGTTACCACAGTCACTGACCTGGATCACCCACAGATGACTGGAGCCAGGAGAGCTGATCTCTCTTTCCCTATCTTTCTCTTACTATCTCTCCTTTCTTAATCTCTTATCGCTTCTTTCAAATTCCAGCAAAGCTATACACCCCTTGTCCTAACAATCCCAGAGTTGTTAAAATAAAAACTATTGCTGTTGTTATATTGGTTATTTGGTGTTGTTTTGCTTTAATCCACTACAAGAGATCCTTTAGTAAAGACCCTACAGACGTGCTTCAGATGCTGGTCACAGCAGATGGGTGGAATTCCAAAGTGTGGGATTATATGAGCTAACACAAGGTTTTCTCTTTTAAGATACCTGTGAGGACTTCCCCTTAAGGAGATCAGTTTCTCTGGACCTTTAGGGATATCTGTAGCTAAACACACTACATTTCTTGTTTGCTGCTTTAGAATTCTGATATAGCAGAATTTTCATTGGCTATCTTGTATCACAGGGTGCCAAAACACATTCCTTTCAGTGGGTTTGTTCAGCTAGCAGGACATCACGGGAGTCATCACAGGTGCTAAGCATAGATGATTATCAGCTGACCTTGAGTGAATGCATTTGTATCTCAGAGACCGACAATGTCTGAGAAAGAATGAAGCCTGTCTTCCATTACAGACATTTCACCAAGAATTTGTAGGCAAACTATTGGGAAGTTGTTAATTTCTGAACTTGCACTGATGAATTCTGCAGCACTCTTGCTTCTCCTTTAGCAGGAATGTCCATCTGCTCAGTCTGCTCACAGGGACCACACATGTGCCTCCAGCAGGTGACGTGGCTTGGCACATGTCACTGCATTCTTCCTTTACAATGAGCACTGACAGTGTGGTGCAGCGAGAGTCACATCATTGCTCTGCAGAAATCTAAGTGTTACCTGTAGAGAAAACATTTCTTTACTGCAAAATGGGTCACAGTGGTCTATAGCTTTGTTGCTGCGAGACACCTTGTACAAGGTTATCTATTAATCCCAATCTTATTCAGGTCAATGGGAATCTTTCTGTTTTGGGAGCTCAGTTGTGCTCAGCTGGATTTTTTAATTCCTTCTGAGATCCCAGGGAAGCATTTTACAGTTTCTCTGTACCTAAAAACACTTTTATTTTACATCGATGAAAAAAAATTTGACTATAAATTTCATAGGACGCAATATTTCATGTAAGGATGTATCAGTAAATTGAAATACACCACTTACATAATTCTTCAAATACATACATAAGGTATAATAATCCAAACATCTCCAATCATACAGAAAATTTACAAGAATTACTTTTGTAGGTTTGAAACAGATTTTAACTATACTAAGTACTTTATCCTGGTCTTTGAAGTGTATGCTTAATAGTGTCATTTTAAAGTAAATAGAAACTTTTATGCATCAAATTATTTCATTGAACCTCTGTTCATATGACCTGGCCTGGGTTAATATAGTTTGATTTCCTCCTACTATTTCAGGTATTACAAAATTCAGTGAGAGTAATTTGATTAGTTACAGGAAAGATTTTTCCAAAATTGCTGTTCCTTCTGGAACAATTCTTAGGTCTTAACTTTCATTCAAGGCAAAGCAGGTGCACTCTGTCAAATCATATTTGCAAGGAAAAAAAGGTGTCTGCAATGCTGCAATTGGATGGCCATGAACAAGTCACTTTGAAAAAAAAATTAATTTCTCTGCTACTGATGAAGCAGGCCTAATATTTAACATTATTCCTCACTCATGCAACTGAAGTTAATCCTGACTTTCCCTAGATGTGAAAAGTGGCAAAGACTTATTGTTAACTAAAGTTAAAATCTAATAATTTTTAAGATACACTCAAATACTATTCCATGTCACCTGTCCATCACAGTACTTTACAGAAAAATGAACGCACTCTAAATGGGGTTTGTGAGCAGAGTAAGGGTCAATCGACAATATATGATTGTACACTGATTCTTAGATTCTCTCTCATAATCAGATATCATATAAATGCTGAATGAAAAATATGAAATTCAGCAGTTCATAACCCAGACACTGTGTGATTTAAGTATTGCCAGCTTCATCTATCATCCTTCGGGAGCTGGAGAGGTGGAATTTGTTGTGCAGCCCCATCTCCAAGGAGCAAAATCAAAATCAGCTGTGGGAAGACATTTGTTGGCTGGACTCAGGAAGTGTGCCTTGAGTGCAGGGTGGGAATTCTGTGCCTAAACTCCTCAGGGCAATGGTCAGCCAGCCAAAAAAAACCTCCCTGGAGCCCAGGAAAAGTCTGCAATGGGAAGGTGAGTCTCTATTAAACATCCTCCTTGCTTTCTGTACATGAGGAGTTCTGACAGTAAGTTCTGTATTTTCTTCACAAGCTGTCTGGGAAGGTATATAGAGCACATTGGTGCTCTCAGTGATTTAATGCATTTGAAAGTACCTCATCACTTGCTATAATCAGTAATTCAGATAACTTGGTTGGAAGTTAAAACGTGTGTGATAGTGTTCTAGCCTGAAGTATATACCAGGGTTTATTTTCTTTCTTTGGCATAGTAGTTTTTCTTCCCTCACACAGTGATAAGCAATGATAAAATCCAATTATTAAGTAGGGAGCACTATTGTAAGAAATGATAAGAGTAGCTTGTTTCTAAATGTTTTGTCCTTTTCCTAGTAAATTGAATTTTGACAGTGAAAAATTGACATTTTATGAAATTGAGTTTTGGCCAGATCTGATATGCTCACTGAAAGAGATGAGAGAACTGTGTTTAATGCATTAACTGTCAGATAGCTTCTTCTCATTTAATATTTGTCAACAAGTATGTATTTAATTAGCAGGAAGAGGCGAGGGACTAGATTTTTGGAGGGAACAACATGTAATAAGGCTGCAGTCTAAAGTTATATTGAAAGGTATATTTAACATTTTGAACGTAAAGAAAATCTAAATGTTATATATGTGCTTTAAAGGATATATTATCTATAATAAAACATTATTAAAATATGCATATTGTATTTATGTTAAAATATTATATATGCAGCTGTTAATTGCATAGTTCCCCAGTCTTTTAAATTGAAGATAAATAACCTTGATATTTATCCTCTGGAGAGAAATACTTTTTTGAGACATTTAAAATTAATTGTTCCATCTCTGGCTCAAATTTGTTGTATAGTCACTGTCCATACCATACAATGAGACAACAGAAAATGCAGATTAAACTAGTGGTGGGTAAATCTCAAAATCTTTGACTGCTGTTCAAACTTCTGGGTCTGAAAATCTGCACAGAAAATACTGTGGGAATTGTCTGTGGCATTTCAGTGTCTTGCATCCAGTCATAGCTGGATCATGGCAGAACCAAGACACAAAACTTTTACAATAAAAACAAAATGGAAAAAAAAAATAGGGCATTTTCCAATTTATTGCAACAAAACATTGTACAAGTCATTTCAAGGAGAGGGAGTGACACACCTTTTTTTGACCAGAATCACTCAATTAACTCTAATGAAGATAAATTTAGGTTCTAATGTCTGCCAGTATGTTGCCATTGTTAGCAAATATGTACCTGTACCTACAGAAAAAGCAACAACACATCAGTGGTATTGTTTTATGTGTCACCTATAATATAGATGCAGCAGAATGTATAATAGTGGAGAAGTAGGAATGGGTTTTGCAATAGTCAAAATCTTAGGAAGTCACTCCATAAGTTTGCTACATCCTGATAATTTTATTTTGTGCAGTCTATGGACTATATAGACTATGTGATACATATGTTCCAAAGCTTAGACACCTGTTGCAAATTTACAGACATGAGGTAGTTTGCCAAACTACCCAAGACAGAACAGAGCACACCTGCTCAAACAAGTTGGAAGCATTAGGAAACACAAACTTGACACCAGCTTTGTGAATCAACAGTACTGGTTGAAAAAAAAAAACCAAAAACAAAACAAAAGGCAGCTGTGGAATTTGCAATTTATTGATGGAGGAACACATCTGCTGATTTAATATTCATAACCTTTGCCAAGTAAATTATGCTCCTTTACAGAAGCTTATTTCCAAAAATGAGAAGTTTATAACGAGTTCCTCATGTTTTGGTTTTCGTAGTAGAATAAAAATTACAGTACCACATGATACACCCCAATGAATTTGTTGAACAGGATAGTACTGTAGGAGAGAAAAACAGCAAGACAAGCTTAATGAACTAGAAAATATCAGCTGAAGACAACAGGATTCTGTTTTGGCTGAATTCCCACTGGATCAGGCTCTGTGAAGGGACAGCCACACTAGGGAATAGGATCTTGTGTCTAATCTAGTCTCTTGTAATGGGACCTCTATTATCTGCTCTAATGAAAGATGTGTCTGCGCAGTGTTTTGCAGGCAGATGTGAATTTGCTCTGCCAGTTTGCTAACCTGCCTGGAAGCTGTGTGCATCAGACAATGAACCTTAGCTAATGTACATTGTTTCTCATAGGGGCTTATTAGCTCCGCTTTGATGTTATCTAGCGTATCTACTTTGTTTCTGATTTGGAAGTGGCTGGCTTCCAACTGGCTTCAAGTGTGGGCAGTTGCCACCACTGTGCTCAACTGCATCTGAGCTTGAAATGCAGTGCAGATGTACTTTCAGAATTCCAGAAAAAGAGATAGCATTACCATGAAAAATAGAAATTGATGCATTACTAACAAACTGGAAAAAAAACCCATGATAAGTTTAATTTGGGTGATGAACACAACATATGGTATGTATTGCCAAAGAAGGAAAGCTTTATATGAGGATAGATTCTCAAAGAGAAAAACTGGATGTTCTGGCAATATTCGTTTAGCTTTGGAAGTCAGATGACAGACATTACAACACATCATAAAACTGTGTTCCTTGAGCAGAAAAAAGACTTTTATTTTACTGAGGTCTAGCAGGCTGGGTCTCTGGGTCTTCTGCATGAACTTGAAGGCCTGAACATATTAAACAAAAATACTTTGTTCTTATACAGAGTCCTGGATGAAAGATCATAGATTTTTCTCTGCAAGATCAATTTCTATGGCAAATATTGTGGATACATGTAAGGACTCACAATTACATTTTGAAGATTTTTCTATTTTCAAAGGCCCTGAGGATATGGAAATTTGCTGTACCTTACTGCTGGGCCATCTCAAATCTCTAGGAAGGAATATACAAGACAAAGGATTAGTATGTTACCAATTTACCAACCAACTCAGGTGGTCTAGTTTATTTACCAGCTGAGCTGGTAATGTACAATGGGACAGTACAATGTTACATGCTTAGCATGAAGTAAAAAACAAAAAAAAGCAAAAGAAAAGGTAAGTTAATGGCACTGCTTTGCAAAGCAGCAGAAGAAATACAGTTCATTGTTCCTACTGCTTGAAATTTTTTCAATGCCTCTTTGTGGGGATTTCAAGTAAAAGTAAACTCTTTTGTTCCCAGAGGAATGCATCCTGTCTCTTTGTTTGTAGAGCTTATAACCAGTCATGCTTCTGGAAGTTGAAACAGAGTCAATCCTCCAACCTACATGCTGCCTTTGACTTACATCACATATAATTTTTTTTAATTTCCATTTTTTCACAAAAACATTCCAGTCTCATTTTAGAACAGTATGAACAGATGGAATGATGCGGTACAGAAAAGCAGTAGTAAATTCAGACAAAATAATCCAAGAAAGTGATTTAAAAAACTATCTCAATCCACTATGATACTTGAAAATTATCACAACTCTGAGTTAGTCCTCAGAAGAATTCGTTTGTGGCAGCTAGAAATGGAAACATGAAATGTGGTCAACATAAAGGGCAAAAATAGATATTGACAATTAAGGCATTTCAGAAATATTATAAGAATTTTATCACTTTTTTCTCTTTTTTTTTTCTAGTCCTGATGCTCTGGTCTTGAAAAATAACATGGTTCAATCAGTTACCATGAGAAAATCTTGATTATTCCACATTTTTTATTACACATCAGCCTTCAATCAGAGAGAGTGTAAGATAAACATATAAATAGGACAAATGGGGGGGAATGCAGGTGGGAAAATAGTCAAAAAAAGAGGGGAAAAAAAGATATAATGCTGTATGTGTTCCTGTGGTAATGGCAAGAAATAATGAACTGGAAGTTTTTGCTTCATCTTATATTAGAGCAAAAGATCATGATGGATGAAAAGCTGGACATAAGCTGGCAAAGTGCAATTGCAGCCCAGAACCCCTCCGTGTGCTGGGCTGCATCCAAAGCCCCGTGGGCAGCAGGGCGGGGAGGGGATTCTGCCCCTCTGCCCCGCTCTGCTGAGACCCCACCTGCATCCAGCTCTGGGCTCCGAGCACAGGAAGGACAGGGACCTGTTGGAACCAGGCCAGAGGAGGCACCAAGGTGATCAGAGGGATGGAGCAGCTGTGCTATGAAGACATGGTGAGAGAGTTGGGGCTGTTCAGAGTGGAGAAGACAAGGCTCCAGGGAAACCTTAGAGCCCCTCCCATTACCTGAAGAAGCTACAAGAAAGTCAGAGAGTGACTTTTCACCCGTGCTTGTGCAAGGCCAGGTGATCAGATTGACAGGACAAGGGGTAATGTCTTTAAACTAAAAGTGGGTCAATTTAGATTGGACATTAGGAAGAAATTCTTTACCAAGAGGGTGGTGAGACACTGGAGAAGGCTTCCCAGAGTGGTGGTGAATGCCCCATTCCTGGAAACATTCAAGGTCAGGTTGGATTGGGCTCTGAGGAACCTGATCTGGTTGAAGATGTTCCTGATCACTGCAGGGTTGGAACTAGATGATCTTTAAGGTCTCTTCCAAGACAAACCATTCTATGATTATGTTAACAAGCACAATACATTGAAAGAAGAAATATTTTTCTCCATCTATCATGTGAGTGGAGATTGGAACCCTCAGGTTATCCAAATTTATGTAAAAGAGGATAAAAAAAGAGATTGTTTTTCTTATACCTCACCAAGTAGTAAGGAAGCAAGGTATATTCCATGTAATATTCATCTATATTCATATTCCTCTATTTCTGAGTACAGGTAGAAGTTTAAGGAGTATTCCCTGACACACATACTGAAGGCTATAAATACAGTTCTAGTTTATTGTAAAGTGTGTTCTATTATATCAGCCTCTGGTTATTTCAAATACTTTCTGCTTTTACATTCCCTCTAGGAAGTAACTTCTGGGAATAAATGAAAATTTGGGTGTCTTGGTGATTTAAGGACTATATGTCTGTGACAGGTTTATTTTTCCTTCTTCAATCCATTCAGAGTGCTATAATTGAACTATCAGAAACTGAAGACTATTGTCTTTGAACTAATGTTTCTGATGCTTTACCATTAGACTTTCCTGATTTTAAGAAGCTAGTCTTTGGTGAGTTTATCACCTGTCTCTTCTTGTTTTTCTCTTGCTGTTCTACAAGTGTGACTTCTAAGGTTTTCAATTTTTGAGGAAGTGTTCCAAAAGCCCATTATAGACACTATTTCAATAATTGCCTTTAATATAGAAGTCACTTCTGAATCATTGCTACTAGTTCTCTCTTCTTCAATCTTTATGCTTTCCTTTCTATTTTAAAAATATTTTCTTCTTTTTTTTTGTCCTCAGAGCCTTGAAGGAAGTAAATATTTTTAAAGCGTAGCATGATTTTTCTAAAGAAAAAAAATAAGTAGCTGCCTAGGAGTTCTATTCATAAATTCTGTCTATTTTGCAAGTTGCCACCTGTTTTTTCTTTCTCATTTCTCAGATGTGTCTCAGTTTTCGTAGTAATTAATTGTGAATACTGTTTCTGTACTTACGTGATGCTGCTGCTCATTTGGCTTTTCATTTTCTGTGGTGATGACTGCATAGAACATTAATTCTGTTCAGTGCATGAGACTTATTTCTTACTCCTAGTGCCAGTTAATGAGTAAATGAGACACTTCTAGTTACCCTTTAATGCTCTTAGGATATCTGATATGTGGCACAAACTCAAAACAAATGACCCATTTCTTATTGCTAGATGTTTAAAATACACATGTAAGGTTCTTCTATATCATAGGTAATTCTGTCTTTTGACAAAGATACATGTAAAATGTGTTCTGACAATGAAATATTAAATCAGTAATCAACTAATTCAAATAAGTCTCTCACCTGTGAGACAGCAATAAAGTATTTTTTGTGTATTACCTCCAATTAAAGAATTTTATGTACCATATTTCAGATTGAATGTGTTCTTTTACACTTTGGCATTCTTAAGTACAGCTACAAAAGTTAATACAACATAAAAACCAAAAGTAGCTGAATGAAGGAAAAAAGCTTTCAATTGAGAACTGAATATTAAATTTAATTTACTGTTGAGAGGGAGAAGATGCTGAGGACACCTCATCTCCCTTCTCTTCAGTGTTAATACTGGTACTGAATTTCTTGCAGCACTATGGCTCCATCTGGGCTGCAGAGAATCCCCAAATTTCACTAAGGAGAAAAAGGAAAGCACTAAAATATCCCCACAAATGAGACAGTGACCCAAGCCAGTCCAACATGCAAGGTCCTTGTGGAGAATGGAAAGAGATGCTTCTATGTTCCCTTATGTAGTAGATCAAAGTCTGGAGTAGGTAGTCATTCAATGCACTGATTGGAAGAAAGGCTCATAGTATGAGTGAAAATAACTGGTGAAGTGACATCATAAAATTGAGACTATATACGACAAAAGAATGAATGGAAGGAAGACAGAAAAATAACACGAGAAAAGTAGTTTTAATTAGCATAACCTGTTTCCATGATGGTTGCAGTGCTCTAAATCTTAGAATAATAGAATGGTTTGGGTTTGGTTTTGGTTTTGGTTGGAAGGGACCTTATACATCATCTTGTTCCAAGCACCCTGTCATGGACAGGGACACTTTCCACTTGACCAGGTTGCTAAGAACTCCATCCAACTTGGTCTTGAACACTTCCAGGGATGGGGCATCCACAACTTCTCTTGGAAACCTGTTCCAGGGCCTCACCACCCTCTTTGTAAATTTTTTTTTCCTAATATCCAATCTAGCCCTACTCTCCGTCAGTTTGAAGCCATTGCCCCTCGTTCTGTCACTACAAGCCCCTGTAAATAGTCTGTCTCCTTCTTTCTTGTGACTCCCTTCAGGTGCTGGAAGGCTGCGGTGATAAAGGATTTGCTGCAGCTGTAATTTTGTACCTTTAGTGCTGGCACCTATGCATTTGTAGCAATTTTTGATACAGTGACTGGTGCAACAACTGGGAGCCGTCCTACTTCCTGGCCCTTAATTCCACATTGCTGATTCAGGCAGACTAAAGGTATCGTGATTAATGTGGTAAACATGTGTTCTGCTCTTCAGAGCAGAGTTAGTAGTAGACTGGAGAGGGAAAAGTGCAATCAAGAATCACCACAATTTCAAGGTTACAGTCTTCTGTAATCAAGGTTACAGTCTTCTGATTAAAGAGCTAGTGAATTTAAAATAACCTTGGTGTGAGCTAGCCAAAATTTTTAAAGCCGGAGTTTATCCCTCTTATCCAGTGATATGTTCATGTACCAACAGGAACAGAACAGAAAGAAACAGCCAAACAAATTAAATGAGCCCTTTATCCTCCTCTACTGCAGGTAGGCAATGCCCGCTGAATATCACCATGAAATATAGTTCACCCCAATGCAGTTTGCTGGGTGTATTTCTGAAGAATAGAACACCTTCTGCACTACACCATGAAGAACACAGAATACAGTTTACATCACCCAGGGCTTCTGAGCATCTTCAGTTTTCTTATCAGTGCTCATCTTTACACAGAAGTCTGTAGTAAACCTGTAAAAGAGAGGGAAATGGATTAATTTTTTTATTTGGCATAGTTTTAGTTGATTTCAAACTTGTTTCTAAATTTAGTTTTTGAACATTTAAACAAGTCTTGTTAAGGATATAAGATGTAGAAATAAGCTTGACATTTCAGCAATCTTCATGTTATACCTAAGTAGCTTAAGCATACTACTGTATGAATTCACCTGATAATATTTCTGCTCCCTAGAGACATCTGTTGAGTTTGCTTTGTTTAACCTTCCCTTTGTGAAGAGAAATTGTTTGTAATCTCATCTTGTAATGTCTAGAATTCTTCTGTTGTAATGTACATCTTCTTCTCTATGTTAAAAGCTAGTCATTTCTCAGAAGTAATTGCCCAGTTTAATCCAAAAAAAATGTGATGACTTTGACATTTTCTGGTTGCCAGCTGCCCACTCAGCTGTTTTACTTCTCTTTCTCTTTTTCCTCAACGGGGCAGGGGAAGAAAATAAAGTGAAAAATTTGTGAGTCAACGTAACACAAGGAGGTCCCTTCCCTATTATTACCATAACAGACAAAACAGATTTGACTTGGGGAAATTAGTTTAGTTTTGCTAATTAAAAATAGACTATGATAGTGACAAACAAATACAAAACTGGAAGTACCTGCCTCCTCCTCCTTCTTCTCCTCTTTTTTCCCAGACTCAGCTTCACTCCTTCATTTCTGACTGCTTCACCTCCTCACTCTGTCCTTAGCTGTGCAGGATGGTGGGTTTGGGGCTTGTGATCAATCGATGTCAGTTCCACTCTGCTGCTCCTTTCTCTTCACACCTTTCCCCTGTGCCTGCAGAGGTCTTTACACAGGCTGCAATCCTTCAGGATAAACCTTCTCCACTGTGGTTTATTCCCAGGGTCTACAGATCTTCAAGAGCTTCTCCAGTGTGGACTCTCCTCCATGGAAGCTTCCTTCAAGGAATAACTAACTACCTGTTCCAATGTGAGGTCCTCCATAGATATCTGTTGTGGCTTGGGCGCTGCCAATAGGTGCAATTATCTTCAGTAATCTTTTGTGGTGTACTTCTGTTTACATGAAAAATAATATTAATTAAAATATACATAAACCTCTTCTTTTCACAGCTCACTAGTCCTACCACTGAAGAATGCTTGTGGATCTTGTCAAGGCACTGTCCAAGTACAACTATCTTGGGATAGGGGACAGATGTAATGGGAGGATTAAAATATGCTCTGGCTAGAGGATTGCCAATCCCAAATTTGTGTGAGTGAGAATATCAGATAATGAATTCTCTGTAACATTTGGATTCTTTTAAAATTACCACTTTATAGACCTAAGGTGGAGTAGATAAAATCCCAGACTTTTCATCTAAATTTAGGATTAAGAAAAAAAATCAGCAGCATCTTGGAATAGTGACAATGCATTGCTTTTTGGCTTAATTGTGAAAGAATTTACTACAATTCAGAAAAATTATAATCAAGTAGAGTTCATATTTTTTATGACTCCATGTTAATCTAAATATTGTATTGCACAATCATTCTAGTGTTTTTGTTTAAATAGCCCCAACACATTTATTCAAATTCTTTTATTTTTCATTTCTCCCTTCTATGTCTTGAATTTGTCTGTAGCTCACTTTGGGGGTGCACCGATCTCTGCTGTCTTTAACCTGAGGGAACATTGGGAGCTATCAGGGGACATTTAGACCGGATATTGGAAAAAGCTGCTTCACCCAGCGGGTGGCTGAGCACTGGAACAGGCTCTCCAGGGCAGTTACAGGGCTGGTTACAGCACCAGCCTGACAGAGTTCAAGAAGTGTTTGGACAACTCTCCCAAGGACATGGTGGAATTCTTGGACTGCCCTGTGCAGGGCCAGGAATTGGACTTTGATTATTCTTGTAGATGTCTTCCAACTCAAGATATTCTATAGTTCTAGGAACTTCCAGAGCATTTATTTATAGAGATAATGTATTTCTCATCAACATTTCTGTAATCTTGAAGAAAAAAAGTAATTCTCTGAAAATTGCTTTATACCTTCTTGCACATCCACCACATTAAGCACAATACATTCCTTCAAAAGCGTGCATTTACTTACTCAGATTGTTCCATCCACATGCTTAATTTAAATGATGGACACAGATTGAAAATACATTCCAAGTTTTAGTCAGAATAATTCAATAGCTAGCAGATATCACACATGTGACACTGTTGGGGATATTCTCAGTAGGGACATGTCTGTACCTCTGAAAATTCATGTGCCAAGGTATTTGAATGCTGATTTGGGACATTATGGAGGGACTTCACTCCATTAAAGAAAATAAAACAACAAAACAAAACCCCCCACACATCAGGAAAAATGATTCAAGTACTATATGCTTCATGCTAGTTTAAAGAGAAATCGCATCCATTTCCTTGGGCAAATTACAGTGAGATTTCAACACACTAAAAAAGATGAACTTATAAATAGAAATACATATAGTAATGATTTCACTTATAGTAAATCTGTATATCAAAATTTAGCTCAAAGTCAGGCAGAGAGAAACAACTGTTTCACTACAGTGCAACACCAGGTACAGAACTGAAATGAGAGACTACAGAAACATAATTTTTCAATTATTTTTCTAGAATGAAATGTGCTTTTGGTAAAATTTCATAAAAATCTCTTACCTCTTTTATATTTTGCCTGAGGAGGATAAATAGTGAAATTTTGAGGGAGACAAGTAGTATACAAACTCAAGTTTTACCTTACGCTTTGAAATATTACAGAAATGTCAGAACTTTATCCATTTAATTATTTTAATTTATAAATTAAAATTATTCTGCATAAATGAGTGCATTTAAATATGTTAATTGAATTTGTATCTGGCGCTTATTCTCTGAGCCACTGGAGACAGTTTTGGTCTTGCTGTCCATTAGGGAAAAGTTTCTTTATGGTTCTATAGACACAAATTTGTATTATGCAAGGAATTCTTCTTCAATACAATATAGATAGATCTCATGTCTGTGTCTTCCAGCATCTTGAAATACAAAATGTCCAGTGAAACACAGTCCATTAGAAGGTTTAGCCAAAATTTCTGTTGCAGTCTGGTCATCTCCCATTGGTAGCCTTAGAAAGTCATAATCATAGAAATGTTGGGTGAAAAAGCTTTGCCCAGTCCCATCTGCACCTCTCCCAGTTGAATTAATGGCCATTTCCCCTTGTTTTATGGGATGTCACTTTGAAGAAACATTTGATTCCATCAACTCTGTGCCTCCCTTCAGAAGGAAATAGTGCTGCCCTTAAACGTCTCTTCTTTGTAAACCCAACATGCTCAACCTCCATGTACCAGGAATGTGCTCTAGGCCTCTTAGGAGAGAAGACAAAGGACTGCACAATTTAATGTGAATCAAGCAAAAGCTGTTCATTCTGCTTCTAAACATTGCTTATATTTGCTTCTTATTTTGGCCTACACAGTCACGCATTGTTTGACTGGTAGCTTTGCTCTGTCCACGCATCTCTTGATGGGTAGCTCTGCTTTGTCCACGAGGCAAGTACACATCTCTTTCTTAATCTAATTGGTAGATGCTGTAAACTTTCTTTTACTCAGGTTGACACCCCTATGTCTGTCAGCAACTTTTCTGCTTCTTCTTTATTCTTGTACTCTTAGCTTTTTTATCTACAAAGATGACCTCTTTCTTTAGTCCTAGAAGGTTAGGCTGGTTCATTTAATACACGTCCACTTTCCTGTAAATGTGATCCTACAGGCCTCCTACTATATTTTTCATTTATTTTAAACAACATTAAGTATTTCAGTGACCCTTTTAATGTCAGATTTTACTAGGAACATAATAGGCAATCCCCACAGAAAGACTATCTGATCTGTGTTAGTGTATTTATTCACAGAGTGCCATAAAAAAGCCACAGAGCACAAAGACAGATGGCAGCCCAAGAAAATGTTCTCACCTCTTGCATAAAAATTACTCCAACATTAAGAAAAAGCACTTCTTAATTATTAGTTTGTGAAAACAGAGTTTTAAGTTATAAAGTGTATAGAAATACATGGTAAACAATAAAGAAATTTATCTCTGAACCCTTGCTTTTAACTAGCTAGATGAACTCACTGGCACTGATATTAACTAAAGTGGGTATTCAAAATATTTATTGTTGCATATTAGAATGGAAAAAGTATGAAATTTTTAAAATAATGAAAGGTCAAAAAAGAATGATATTTTGAAGACTTATCTATAATTATGTCTTCTATATATATGAAAATTATTAGTTTGTACTGATTTTTCAATTTTAATTAAATAAATAGTTACAAAGATTTTTTTCACACTGTGCTAAAGAAAGAAAAGAAACTAATTGTACAGACACTTCAACAAGTGTATAGATTGCAAATTGTTTACACAAGTGTATGTTAGTGTCCTGAACTTAAGATATTAACTTTTTTTAAGGATAATCATAAATAATCAAATTAGGAGAGAAATTGTACTGCAACTCAGGGGGAGCTGAAAATCTTATGGTTCAAGCAAACATAAATGATATGAAATCCTTTTCAGTAAATGGGATCAAAGTTTTATGAAATAAAACTCAAATCTTTTCTGTAAACTGTAGCTAGCTAGCCCTTTTAAAGAAATAGTTTTTCATTCACTTTCCTCTTTCTGATCAAAATTTTTCCAATGAATGCAACTACTGTACATAATGACTTGAAACAGACCTACTTACAAATACAGCTTGTCTGTTTATTCATTTATTACTTCATTTCTTTTGTATTTGGTGTGCCAAAATCATATGGTCCTGTTTATGCTTCTCAATTTCCTGAAACGTTTGAAATGAGAATAAGTATTTATGAATAGCAAATATCTCAATTTGCATATCAATGTGGTTATTTGTACAGAATAGAGCTATTCTCCGTGTGCTTGGGTAAAAAAATCACTGTACTCATCAGTGTCATGTCTACCTGCCAACCAATGAGGCATGTAAATGACTCAACAGCTACAGGAAACTGAATTACCCGATGATTAACAACCGGCTTAGAGGCAAGATAAGAGGGCATGAGACTTCCTCTCCCCTCAGTTTTTCTTTTGCTATAATTTCCATGTTTGAGATGCAGCAGTGCAAAGAAGACCAGAAACTGCCTGATAATGTCAGATGAGAAATGGCTATTTCTGAGCCTTTTTGCAGTTCCCCCATTTTCCCTGCTTAGGCATGTAGGAGCTCCTTTCTTGGGTCTTTTGGTTGGAGTGACAGCTTCAGTTGTCCGTGGCAGTGGAAACCTTGGAAGCAGGGCTGTGCTTCAGAAAAGAAAGAATTATAAGCAGTCTGTGAATTGACTGTTGCTTTAGGCTCAGTAGAATTTAACTGGAATTAACAACTTGCAGCATGTACAGGAACTGAATATTCACAAATGTGAAATAGTTGTTTTGGTTATACCTTGTAAGTATGGTAATTAAAGACTGAGTGAAAAAATGAGCTGCAGCTGGTCCACACCTGGGAGATGTTTTGCCTGCTGTGTTTGGATAGTGATGGATATGATGCCTCACTGGAGACAGAAGAGCTGGGTCGTTTGTGAACTGGAGGACTCCTGAGGGACAAGAAATTCCCATGAGATTATCCTTGCCTTATTCTAGTCTGTATCTAGAATGAGACAAAGATAATCTTGCCAGAAACTCTTACCTTTCATTTTTCTAAAATAAGGGTTTTAAAGTCATATGTGCAAATATGCCTCTTAGGCATTTCCTAAGAGGAAAGAAAACCATACCTTCTATCTGTGGAATTACTGTTTAGTAGATAACAAGGAATCTGATTTGACAATGAACCTGCCACACTGTATTTCTAAGAACTCTGATTTACACATGCTCATGTCCTTACACAATTATTTACTAGGTAGAGGGGAGGGGTAGATTTAGAAGGTGCCTTGATAACCATAGGTGTATACACCAACTGAAGTAATTAAGAAATACGAAGGAGATAGTAATAAAGTTCCTTCACAAAGATTAGTATTTCTTTACAGTGACTCTACATTTTCAAATTATTTCACTTCAAAAACTACAAAGTATTACCAATGGGAAAGTAATATTAGCTGAAATAACACTTGCACTTACCTAAAATTCAATTTCAAGTCTAATTGGCTAAAATGGGAGATGCTACTTTAAACATACAGTGTGAATAAAAGCATGCTAAGAATGACTTTAAGAGCTTTTCAATTTGCTCTGCAAACTGCCATGGTAAAGTTCGTATGAGATGTTTTATTTCTAGCAACCTTTACTCTTAGTAAACCAGCCTAGAAATAAGAAAGCCTCCATACAGTAATTATGGATGTTTAGGATCTTGAGAAGATTATTCCATAATTACTAAGCTTAGGAATCATGCAGTAGGTTGACCTTCAAGAGTATGGCTTTTTAAAGTATTGTATTACAAAAAATTTAGCTCTTTAATGTCACTGCTGGCAAAAAGGAACAAAGTAAGAGTGTACATGCGTGCATGAACACACATGCACACTATGATACATGTGTGTAGCACATACACTAGTGATCAACTGTTTTCCTTTCAAAATACAGCATTCAAAGAACTACAAGACAAAACCAGTATTTATTCAAATAGTCCTTTCCATCAGCTGGGGACTGGACAAATAATTTAGGAAAAAAAGAAAGCCAGAAGCAATATAATATAGGCTGGTTTTTAGGAGGACACTTCTGGATGCACTTGGACTATGCATCCATTACCTTTATCAGAAATTCAAGGACTTTCATAGTTTGAAATCATAAACCGGTTCTCCACTTGGGTGCAGCTTATTTTTCTTTTTACCCTTTCAAAATTGAAAGTCAGACTCAGTTTTAGAACTCAGTTTTTCTCATATAAGAAAAGTATCTTTTGATCTGATTATTTCTAGCCTGTTTGGGATCTTTTGCCCACCTATTTTTTAAGCTCTAATTCAGGAACCTCTGAGGTATTCAGATCTCAGTGTCTCATTTCTTAAACTATGTCATGCCCTCCTTCTGGAAGATGCTTTCTCTTGCCTACTCTTCATTCACCTTTAGTAGCTGCCTGGACGTTTTCCTTATTAGTGAAATTAATTCATACCAGTGAAATTAATTAATTTCTGTTATGTTTAAGGAATCTGCTTCTTCACCCCAGCCAGACCTCACTGGCACTGCAGAAAGCTGGGCCCTCTATTTCACTGCGAAATTTCTTGTCTCATTTGTCATAACACCAAGTGTTATGGTGAAAACTGATTGGAATCCAGCCTTACCTCTTTAAATTTGAGGGAGGCAGAACACTGATTGAAACAAACTCCTGTGAGTCAGATGGACTGTGCAGGAATTAGTTTAAACCTGTGGGTGAGACACCATAGATGGATTAAACAAAATACTTAAAGAAATAAGAATGCATGCAGAGTCACTCACCATGGCTTAGATGACAAGTGGATTTTCAATAACCAGTAGACATTGATATTTTGGTTTGGAGTCCATCAGCTTGAGCTAAGTAAATATTTGGAAATATAAAAATGGTTCTGCTGCTCTGAAAACATTTTTATTTTGAAAAAAAAGTGTGGGTTTTTTCTTTTCTGTTTGGTTTCTGTAAATTTTTGTTATGAGCAAAGGTATTTCTGAAAAAGTAACATTCTGTCATCAAGAGAATAAAAACCCAAACATCTCATTTTTATATCAGAATGGGTGGACTCATCCATACATTTAGATTATTTTTATGGTAACACAGAAGTTTTCCAGATGTATCTGGAATGCTGGGGAGGAAAAACATGCCTAAAATATTTAATCCTCATTGTAGAAAAAAACAATAGAAGAGGACAATTATATGCTAGGAATCACTGCAAAAAGCAGAATAAACAATCTGTACTATAGAAGAAGTAAGACTTATTCCAAAAATCCATTGAATTGTGAACAAATCATGAAAAGAATGTTACAATATGCTACAAATACTCTAACAGGTATTTACTGCATGCAATAATTATTGGTGATGTAATTTTTCTGCTAAAAGAACAGATGAACTAGTACAGTGACATCCAGCTATATAATGTTATAAATATCAAAAAAACAGAGCTTGAGAATAATATAAATGCTACTTTGTAAGTACATAAAACAAACCCACACAGAGGTTTGCAAGAAATTAAGTTCCATATAGTAAGTTCAAAAAGGAAGGTAAAACAAGTTTGTAGACTCCACAGGGCCAAATGCTGATATGTTGCAGAGGTGCCTGAATGGAATGTGGTTAACATCAAAACCACATATGGTAGCTTTAATATTTGTATTTGTTTGGATTTCTTTCTCTCTTCAGAGGTATCATGTTGAAGAGATAAAGGATTTATCATTCTTAATTGAGTGTTTTTAGATAGGGCAAAGGGAGAAGAGGAACAAGTATTGAAACCTGTGAGGCACACAGTTTCTCCCATAGCTACATATTATTAATTTCTAAAAAGGTAGTTTTCATTTTTCAGGTATGCACAAAATCCTAGAAAATAGATTCTCTTCAAATGAGCATAGCAAAAAGATAATTCAGGAAAGGCCAATGGTGGTCCCTTCATGCTATCTGAAATGTTTATAAAAATAGAGCTAGTCAAAATATTTCTTTAATTTATAGAAACAATAAACTCGAAGTCTGTGAAATTCTTTGGGAGAAATAAGGTAATTTGTTTTCTCTGCTTTATAAAATATGCATTGTATTATTCTGTCACCTACTGTAAAACTGATCACGACATACAAATATCAAAGATGGAAAATATTTTTTCTTTCTAGATACACCATAAATCTGGTTTTGTACCACAGGCTTGATATTTCTTATTTCAGAAGTATACCACTGTGTTTCTTATCATTGTTTTTTATTCTAACCTATCTTGTTCAGCAACTGTCTCTCCTACTTTTCAAACGTGTTTCTTCACCTCTAGGTGTCTGGTAAATGAGAAATATCTATTTTATCACTATATAATCTTAAAAAGCCTGACTTTTAACCTTGTAGGATAAGATTCTGAATGGATGACTTCAGTGCCTAAGCATTAATACAAGTAAAAATGTAAAAATTCAAACTCTGAGACACAGAAGAAAACACTTTCTGCAGCAAAGTGGTCTGGGGGACACATAAAAAATCCAATATAATCATAGAATTATTCGCATTGGAAGGAACCTTATCGAGTCCCAGTCCCCTTCCACGGACAGGGACACATTACACTAGATCAGGTTGCTCAGAACTGACCTTGAGCACCTACAGGGGATGGGCACTTCAAATCTTCTCTGGGAAACCCGTTCCAGTGCCCCACCACCCTCAGGGAAGAATTTCTTCCTAATAACCGATATAAACCAGTACTCTAAACTAGAAGCCATTTCCCCTTGTCTTACACACCCCCGTAAAAAGTCACTCCCCATCTTTTTTTGGCCCCTTTAAGTAATGGAAAGGTCTGTAAGGTCTCCCCAGAGCCTTCTCTTCTCCAAGCTGAACAGCCCCAACTCTCTCAGCTTGCCTTCATGGAGAGCTGCTCTGATGACTTTTATGGCCTCCTCTTGACTCACTCCAACAGGTCCATGTCCTCTTTTCGTTTGGAACACAGCTAGGTGGGGTCTCATGAGAGCTGAGTAGAGGGGCAGAACCCCATCCCTTGACTTCCTGTTCATAGTCCCTTGGATGCAGCCCAGGACAGGATTGGCCTTCTGGGCTGTGAGCACTACCAGCTCATGTTCAGCTTCTTGTCTGCCAACACACCCAAGTACTTCTCCTCAGGGCTGGTTCATTTCTTACCCAGCCTATCCTGGGTAGGAATACCCAGCCTATGTTTGTGCTTGGGATTGCCCTCACCCAGGTGCAGAACCTTTCACTTGGCCTTGTTGAACTTCATGAGGTTCACACAGACTCACTTCCCCAGCCTGTCCAGGCTCTCCTGGATCCATCCCTTCCCTCCAGCGTGTTGACCCCACCACACAGCTTGGTGTCATCAAAAAACCTGCTAAGGGTTCCTTGATCCCACTGTTCACATTCCCAAAAAAAAGTCTATATAAACATATGAATTTTCCATAGAAATAAGAGACATATATCCAGAGAATAGTGGGGCTATGTCACAAGTGCCATTGTGTCAATAATTGAAATGCTTTTGTGTCAAGTTCAATGATATGTTTAGTGACTTATGTGGAATGGATGAATTGCCACTGTCAGTCTGTAGCATGCCGAATGAAGAACTTTGTGCTTCAGTTGTCACAGATTTACAACAATGCAAGAAAGTGCAGTTTTTCTGGAAATAATTTTTCTGTGAGCAAATATGGCGAAGTTTAAGTGAAATGCAAAAGATACATAGTATGCCATTAAATTTAATTTGCAAATTTATTGCCTTACATATTCATAAGACAATTCATGTATACATCTAAAATTTTGGATCTGTCTTAAAAATCCAATTATTCAAACCCATGTACTGTACAATACAAACAATGAACCCTTTAATAGATTTTATTCATTTTTTAAGTAATAGGGCCTGCTAAGAATAGCAGAAAAGATGGAGAAATTATCTTATGAGAGGTAGCTGTGGTGTCTCTATCATGTAAGAGTAGAGCTGGCCAGCAGGTAAAAAGGCTTCCCAAATCACCAACACCATCCACCCAGCCTTGACAATGCTTCAGAATATTTTTCCTCTAGGAGTCAATGGTAGATTCAAAATGCTTGGAAATACATTAGGGACCTTTGTTTTCCTGAGCAGTTTTCCATTTTTCACCTAGTAAAATGAAGATATGGAACACATAGCTCATATGTCAGACTGAAGGATTAGCACAATGGGGGGAAATGGGTTACCTCTCCCAAAAGACAAGAGGCACAAGAAATAATGGGTATACATTTGCTTTTGACACATTCAGAGTTGAAATCCATGCGAGAATTTATGCAGCAGCTTCACAGTTGGAGTACTCTTTTCCCTCTCTCTTACAGATGGTGTAAAGTGACAGTCTCCTTTCTACTGCACCTGATGCCTCAGCAGGTACAGTCATGGTGTGCTTCATTCAAAGGTACTTAGTACTTGTGGGCTGCCAGGTAGCTTATGTTCTTCAGCTTGATTGGTCTGGAAAAGATACTCTTACAAATCTGTTAAATGAACAAGAATTTAAGCTGTCTCCTTACTGACTTGGGAAACCCTGCTTGCCCATATTTTGATTGACATACTTTTCACATAGTTTTGGTAGTTAATGTGGTAAAGTATTTAGAACCTTGAGTTTCAAAGGCCTGTAATCTTTATCAGCCATTTCAAAATATGTGTTCTCTAGGAATCAGGGAAGAAAAATTTTTGTTCAGAAGTCTGAGGTCTGCACAAAAATATTGTCATTTTAGCCCTCTGGATCTGCTTGAGATAGCTCAGGACATCAGTCCTCACTTATGCCCACCTTTGGACCTCCTTAGATCTGTCATTGTCCTTATCTCCTGGTAAATGAAGCTATCCTTTCTGCTCATCCTGGTGCCATCTACCTTGGCATTTTTGCAATCTCTTTTTTTCCCTCACAGAGAAAATCATTGCTTTTTTTCCCTGTCTGGTCCTGACAAACAGCTTGATTCATTTGCCAGTTCTGAAGAGAGCTTAGGCTCGACTTTTCATGCTGTCACTTCATGACTGATGCTGTCAGCACATGCATAGTGTTGATATCCCTGCCATACATCTTTGCTTTTGAGGACTGTGGCATTGTAACTTCGCTAGGTGTGCCGAAGAAGTGCAGGTGAAAAGTGACATGAGATTACACCAACTCCTGTGCTACTTTAAACTGCAGATTTCAGAATGTTACTACATGAAGTGATGATCTGGGATATCAGGAGGCAGGGCTACACAATCAGGTCTTTGCTGAGTTCTCTTTCCATAGGGGAAAAAACCCAACCAAAAGAGTAAACGCACAAAACATCCACAAAATAAAACCAGACCTACAAACCTTCTTACAAACAATCATTGTGATTGTTTTTCTCCTTTCTAAAATTTTTTTCAGGTCTATATGGAGTTATGAGGAATATACTTAACTCTAATATAAATTTCATAGCTACCCCTTCATTTTTGCTGTTTTCCAATTTGGAGAATGCATTAAAGCTAACAGCTTCAGTTCTCTCTCTCTGCATCTAACATAAACTTGAACCTCAACGTACAGAAAGACGTGTCAGGTTTATTGAGTTTTGCTTTCTCTGACTTGTGGCTATGTTAAGCATAAAATGAGAATTGCCCATCCAACATACAAAATGAGCATTAAGGTAATTTAATGCAAGGAAAAAATGCCAAGGAACTCATAATGGGTTCTTTGCATGGTCTAAGAAAATAGATTAATTGAAGCATTTTCTTCTCATGTGCTTCCTAGAATTTTCAAAAACTAATTTGTCAGCAGAATAGATCAATATACACTAGTAAATGAATTTAATAATCCTTCTTATGATACTGAAATGGATATTGGTGTTATATTTGGTGCTACTTTTTAAAAAATATGTTTATCTTTTACTGAAGTGTGAGGAGCTTTAGCTTTTGTTATCCTAAGTGGTATGTATATTCTGAATACATGGCATTAAGTTGTTCTCAGTTATGATCTAGAGTCATACTATAAATCTTCATAGTATTGATTCACAGAGCTGAATTTACCTTCAGTGGAAATGTAAGCTTGAAAGGAGCTGGGAGAAGCCTTCAAGATAACGCTGTAATTACTATGTATATTATCAGATGCTGGATATTTTTCAAATGTATTACAAAGAACCATATTAAAAAGGGCGACCTTATGGGCAAAAAAGGAATTTATTGTCTTACGTATAGCACAAACACAATCATAATAACTGCTAAAAATAAAACTATATACCTCCAGCATAGTAACCAAACACACAAATATAAATCTTCTTTGATATATAGATCTTCAATGTAAAGTATTTGTTTTTTGTCCAACGTATATGTTTTAATTTGTTTCTTTGATTCCGTCTCTCTCTGCACAAATTAGCATTCTTTCTGTGCAAATTAAAGCATTCCAGAAATCTATACTAGAAGAACACTAACCTCTACAATCTCACCAATTACATTGATTTAAATATACCCTGCTGTTACTTTCTTTGCCTTACAGGTTTTACATGTATTGCTATCTGTAATTACCCAGAGCCTGACTGGTCTTTTAATTCTCAAGGTAAGAGGGAAATTAAATGTAGACTTCCCCAGGTAGGTCCATGTAGACAGCTGGAATTCAACTCTCTGCTTGGAGAGGTATATTAGGGTACCCTGCTCTTCTGAGCAGATTTTCTGTGAGGGAAGGAGAAGCGCTGGTTTTAGCTTTCAAATTGTCACTGAGAACAAAAGAAGTGAAAACGGCTAGTGAGAGAATAGTGCTGTTCCTTTCTGCCCTAGGCCAATTAGTGAATTCTAGTGGGAAGTAAAATGTAGTATTTTCTGGTTTAATGTAAAAAACTTCACTCATAGGACAACTGAAAGACAGAAGATGGTTTCTCTTGTAGGTATGAGGCAGTGCACTGTACAAGGCAATGCAGAAAACCCCAGCCTAGATTTATATCACTAATACCTTTCTATAATGTGAACACCTCCTGCTAGTTGAACATTAGACCATTATCACTTGTGTAATAAACACTCAGGTTGAATTCACCCATTTAAACTAAAATGTTGGACACAGCAGAGCACAAGCACACGCTGTGCATTGTTGGGACTCACAAGATACAGTGATTATATCAGTCCTGGTCCAACAATGCATGTGACAGAACTTTGCAGAAAACAAAAAAGTGTTTTAAAAAGCAGGAAAAAGATTTGGACACTTCATCAATTTCCAGATGCTATTTTTATTTTTGTGGGCAAATCATTCTGGTGATTGCCAAGTTCTTGATGGTTGTCTAAGAATTCTGCATTTTAGTGAATACTCTTAAGGTCTGATCCCAATCTGGTCTAAATCAGCAGCTCTCTAATGATATAAATAATTTTTTCAAAACACATCTGGGGTGACACATGACTTCTCATATACATAAGAGTTTATAATTTTAAGAAATAAATTATTAATTATGGTTGAAATATACATTAGGAAGTATTTTGCTTAGCCACCTGTCTTGGTGTTTCTTTGAACCTAATGAAACATAATTTTGCTTTCCAGTAATAAAAAAATAAAATGTGATATTAATCCAAATTAAAAAAAAAAAAAGCTGAAATTGAACCACAAGCATATACTTCAGTTGTACATACTCGGTCACCAATGGAAATTTAAGTGCTTTGTTAGCAATAAGATATGATGCAAATGGAAAGAGAAAATCTATGGAAGGAGAAAACCTGTGCAAGAAAATGCAAAACTGCTAATACTTTGCTAGTAAAAACACCTAACATGTGATAATACTAATGATTCCAATTTGATTTTCAGAACTTATCCTAATGGACAGTCTACAAAAACTGAAAGTGTCTCCTCAGTAACATTACTTATTAGAAGAAAAGCCTGGGGAAAAAAAGAATCCAGAGTGTTTCTTCTTTCAGATGGAGGAATTGCGAAATATAAACTGTCTGCTAAAGTAAACAGAATCATGAAAGACTAGAAAAAAAGAACTTTTGTCTCCTGACAGAGACTTAATATTCCAGACTTTGTAGCATTTAACAAGCTGACCCATTAAAATTGTACCAGCCTTAAGGATTGATTTCTAGAATAAAACATGGTATGCTTTTAAAAAGCAACAACACCCCTACTGCTATTCTGTGAAACAGGAGAAATTTTGAGCAAAAGAGACTGTTCTAATGAACTATAAGAGCCATTTTGGTCTTAATACCAATTTGTTAGGAGATGATTACCAGTGTGTAGCTAAAAGGAGTAAATTTTTAACTAAATAGATTATAGCTTTTATAAAATTATTTGAAATGGAATTGTGATGGATCTTAAGAATTCATTGGTTAAATCTATTTCTCTCTCTTGAGATAACAGTGCCTTAGCTATACTGTTTTTACTAATTTATGTATCATGATCTTTGTGAAGGACTTCTCACTGTATTTGTACTATGCCATGGTAGAAAGAGGGAGAAAATCCCCTCTTTATAAGATTATAACCTTTGAGTTAGCTGATTTGTCCCTAGCCTTCTTAGAAACGAGGTATGAACTGTATTCCTTTACAACTGGCTTTACTGCAACATTTCCCAGAAAAGATGTTCTTACCAAGACTACTTCTTGCCATATCTTCATACTTTCATCAATAATCAGCTTTGCCCTGTACCACACTCCTACCCACACTATAACCAGTTTTCAGTGCTTTGAATAAATTAAATTTCCTCTCAATCATTATCTTTCTAAACGAATCAGTTAAGTTTAGCTGGTTTGTTATGGGAGCTTCCCAGCTAACACACTCCAGGAAACTCATTAGATTAATTCTATACATGTTCCTAAAGGGTATTTCAAGTGTTCATATATCTTTAGCTTTTACCCTGACTTTTCCTTTGCCTGAGTTCTGGTCTTTATTCAAACCAAGAACTTCTATTTAAATCTTTACCTTCTCATGAAATAAATTCATTCCAACTTCTCCTCCTGCCTTTTAAATTTCCAAGCCTCTGACACAGAGATACACATTTAAAGATAGTAAACTAAGTTTCTCAATGGCACTCAGCAACAAATGGAAATCTGCTCATGCATATACTTGCATATATGAGTCTTTCTCAGCAAGTACACCTCTGCCTTGTGCACAGAACTAAATTTCCTGAGAGTTTTAATTCTGTCACATTACTCACCCTGCTTTATATTTAGTGTTTATGTTTTAATTCTTAAAAGGGATGTCTCTTCAGTCATAAAACAAATCTGCTTTTTTGTCTGTGGTCACTGGTTTTAATTTTGGACTTCACTGAATATTTTGTAAAAAAAAAAAAACAACAAACCTGACGAAGAAAAAAGTGCTACATTAATATGTAAGCAGGTCGAATGAAAATATTGTCCATAGCTGATACAAGCATGTATTGCAATTTACAAAATAAAGCAAAGTTCATTTTTCCTTTCCTTGATGGCTAATTATTTATCGTCCCTTATAATTATGTCATCAAGGCATGCTTAAGAGTTACAGCTGACTCTCTACTATAAGGTTAGTTTGTCTATGGGTGACAGCCAAATGTGCACAAGAGATTAAAAAACTCTTTGCTCTTTCATCTTTTGCATTCTTTATAATTATAACTTAAATAGCATATACTGAAGTGTACTTCAGAAGAGAATATTTCATTATTCTTGCCACTAGTTCATTCAGGTGGTTGTTTTTTCCTTATAAAGTGCTTCTAAGTGAAAACAGCTATTTACACTGTATTTTGGGATCATCCTTTTTATTAGTAGTCATTCCATTGCACTGCTTACAAAGAAAAGGCGTGAAAAGGCATGAAAACTTCAATATTATTTCAGGAATAATTTTTTCATGGAAAGAAGTGTCAGACATTGGAATGGACTGCCCAGGGAGGTGGTGGAGTCATCATCCCCTGAAGTCTTCAAAAAAGTACTTCACATGGCACTCAGTGCTCTAGTCTGTTTGACAAGGTGGTGATCAGTCAAACATTGGATTTGATGATCTTGGAGGTCATTTCCAACCTAAACAATTCTGTGATTGTGTGATTATTGGATAATTTAGCTGAAAGACATATGATGTTTACCATAGCCTTTTCAAGTCAAGTATGTGTGGTTACACATTTAACTAAGACTCCTTAAAAACCTTAAGGCTGGAAACTGAAGGCACATTTAATAATATGAAATGCTGGGCAAAACCACTAGTTTTGGAACATTACCTTCATAGCAGCTTTAGTGCTCATTCCTATCCCTTCGTCTTGCTCTTTCTTCACACAATCTGTCATACACTGCCAATGGCATCTGAGAAATGATCTGGAGAAAATGAAAAGACTTTTTTTGTTGTTATTCTTTTTTTTCTTGTAAAGCTGCCATTTTTCTCTAATCAGATTCATAGCCCAGCTATACAAATAGCTCTGTTGCGCTGGTGCAGTGGGATGTGCAATGCCTAGACAAGGAACCTTTGAGAAGAATGGAAGTGCTTTAAAATTAGTCTTGCCCTGGAACAGAAATCACTGCTCAGGGAAAACCCACAAATGGAAGTCTCTAGATTTAGGTGGCTGAATCCATTTTAAGCCCTCCATTTTCTGTATCCAACATGAGTGTCACGCTTACCCTGCAACGTGTTTGTCACATAGAGCTGCGGTGTATACAGCTTCAAATCTACCTCTGATAGTCTGGCTACAGAAAAAGTAAAAGAACCCACAAAAAGCTGATACATAGCAAAAAACCCAGTATTGATCATTCAGTTGTTACTGATTTTCATTCTCACAGAACACTATGAAAGCTGATGAGAATCTTAGAGCATTTCTATTACAGGATGTTCCAAATACATGTATGTATTTGTTGGAGATGCTTTGCTGAAAAACTAGACAATGAACTTCCATGTGCACAGTGAACATGGTAGTGCTGATTAGCAATTGGAATTGATAGTCTTTCTAAGATCTTTTCCAACCTTTATGATTCTATGATTCTAAATCTCTGAAAAAAACCCAATATCATAAGAAGCAATTTTGAATATGAATTGTGAAAGCTGACACAGATGAACTTATTAAAAGAAAGTAAAGCATTTCTTATCCGCAACTCAAAATTTCTAAAGAGGTTAGGATAGGCCAAAAACACCCCCAAAATCTGAACACTTCACTTTTTTTTTTTCAATCAGTTTATTTATTTATTTGAGTGAAGCTCTCTTCTACATCATTGTAAAGATATGAGGAAAAGGTCAAGAGAATTTAGACATGGTGGCATGTGACACTTTCCGTTTGTTTAGCATTCAAGTCAGATTTTCCTCAGCTCCATCAAAGACAAAGAGACTTGGAAGTAGATGGAAGTAGAAAAGTACTTTCTGGCCTCAGGCATTTGTTTACTAATCATATGGTGTTGCCCAGTGAAGTGATTCACTTTTAATGGGTGCTTAACTGTGTGCACCAAAGGCAAAGCAGGGGAGAAGAAAAGAGAACAGTTTGTGTTATACTTATCCCAGTGGCTCCACATGTAATACTCATAAATAGATCTTCATTTGTTACAAATTATGATTACTACTTTGAAATCAAACAAAAAATGTCCAATTACATTATCTTATCCTATTTTTAATTTGGCCTTAATTTGGGGGATTTCTCAAGTAAATAATATTAAGGATATCTGTACATGGTATCTACAGTGACTTATGGCTAAACTAGTTAGATAAGGAGGAAGCTTTATTTTCCAGGGACTGTGAGTAAACACAATAAATTGCTATGAGTGCCTTTCATACCAATGTTATGATTTATTGCTTTGGAGAACATCTAAATTGATTTTATTAGTTTCTAATCTTCTGGAGACTCAACAACCCATAACTAGTCTTAACTTCCACATTTCTTGTGTCACCCTTGTAGCATCATCCCAGAGCTGTCCACTTGATGAGACCATCCAACAGCAAGGTTTATGTGTAACCTGCTTAATGGGGAGTTGAACAGACCAGATTCGGCACCAAGAAACTGTTTTTGTGTTGACAGACAGTTCATTCTACTCATGGACTAGCCCTAGGCATAACCTGGGAGGTCTCCCAGCATTCAAGTCTCTGAAAATTTTTTCAACTGTATTTTAACCAATCTGTTTTTCCATTTTGTTTTCCTCTGTGGGGTATATACCCTTCTTTGTCCTTTTTTGCCATAGTTATGGCTCATTATTGTATAATTAATTATCTCGCTACCTTTTAAGCTACTCACTATCATGTCTAGCTATGAATTTTATGTATCTTTGTCTATGCAAAGAAGTACTACAGACATCAGGCTGCTTAAATTATTGTAGCATATTTTCTGAGAGCTCTGACATCAGACTAAGTGCACTATCTACTTCATGAGCAAACCAAACAACTCTGGGTGCACTAAAGGTTCATACTAATCACATCCACATGTAACACTGTGTACACTTACTTTCACCAATAAAAAAGCACTCTGCACTTAAAGCACTGCAACATAATGCATATCCATGATCTTGTAAAAAAAAAAATATCCTTTGATTCTCATTGTCTGCTCCTCAGAGAGAGGAAAGGTATATTCCTTGTTCTGTATAATCCCTTTATGTATGTATTTACATAGCAAGCATCACGGACTATCTGTTCACGTCAGCAGAACATTTTAAACACTTTGTTTTGAACTGTGAATTTGCTTGATTTGATTTAAGCACAGAGGATGATTTGAGAAACTTGAAGGAAAATCTCAATTTTGAGAAGTTGTGACCTTTTCATCAGTGGGATATATATATACGTATATCATATACACACATATACACATACACATATATTCATATATACTTACATACATATATAAATATAATGCTGTATTTACACCTTATTTATCCAGTTTCTATTGAATGGGGGGTTCTGTCTTTGAAAACGCTTCTGTCCTAAACTATTTGCTCTCATTGCCACAACTGAAGCATATTTTCCATTGTCAGAAAATATTTTTGCCTTCCATGAAAAAATTAAACATATTTTAAAGCATCAATTCAATTTTTTTGAGGAAGAATTGGAATTTTCAGTGGAAATCAATATTTTCCATTAAGATTTTATTGTTTGTCAGTAAACCACACAGTGCTAAACAACTTTGGTTAAAAGTTTTCCATGACTTCACCCTGATAAGACATAATAACACATAAGTGAAGGGCAAGACCTCAGTTAGCAGACAACATAGAAATATTCATTTTGGTTTTTGGGAGGTACATTTATATTCCCCCTTTCAATCACAGAATACTTCCCTTCCACAGCTTAATTTCTCTTTTATTTTTGGTGTTTTGGTTGGGATTTTTTTGTGATTGAATCAATGTCATCTGCAGAACATAGACCTTTAAATCTCCTGCTTTTCCTAAGGCATATTAGTGTTGTGGATGGAGTGCTGCACTTCACCTGTAACAGACCGATAGCAGCATGTTTATTAAAATAAACCAGTGATTCAATAACTTTTGGTGCTAAATTTGATGGTTTAACAAGATCTGATAGCAAAGTTCTCTTGATTACTTACTGCTAACAGGACAGGGTCAGACAAAGCTGTCAGGGGAACACCAGGTGAGTGATGAGCTAAACTCCTCAGAGGGGAGTTTCAGTGTAGCAGGATCCGGACTTAATCCTGGACTTGGCAAATAGTTTATGTCTGAATGACTGTATTTTGCATCACTTGTCTAAGATTTCAAAGCTTATCATGACATTAAATGCTTACTGGGTGTCTGATTAGATAAAGAATCTCTAAACCTTCAACAACCTTTTAGCAGAAACCTTTCAAGGTGTCCCTGCTCCAGGGTAGATCCTGCTGTGTATCCCATGCAGGACAGCTGAGTGTGCCCTGGGCTCTCCACTGTTTAGGGAGTGAGGAAATGGGCTCATGGTCATCCCTGCATCCTGACTACAGCTGTCAGTGTGTCCCAAACATGACTTGAGTCAGACCTTCACCAGAACTGGGTTTGGGTGTGCATATGGCTCAAATTAGCCCTTGGCTATTGTGATATTATGAAGCCAATTTGAGCCAGATGCAGCCATCACAACCAGATGCATCCATTAGGGATTTTTTTTTTCCTTAAGTTTTGGTATCAGTGAGTTTAATTTATGGTTTTTAATAGATGTTTGTCTTCCTTCTTGGACATTAGATAGTTGTATTCTCAACACTAGCTTCATCATGAGTGCAACTGATTATATTTTGTGGATAAAAAATGAATGGTCATTATTCAGTAAATGTTCACTATTACTGAGATGTGCTGAATGGACTTTGTAATGGTTATAAAGGAGCTTAGTAACATCTCAGTGTAGTGGTACTTCTTTTATAGCTAGAGAAAACAGATAATTTGAAAACACTATGAGAACTAAAGCTTCTATGTGGAACAGAAGGTCAGTCTGTTCATGCAGAGAATGGATGATTGAATAAACGTTTTTGCTTGAATTAACAGTTTTGACTTACAATGATACAATATTATCAGAAGTTAGCAATTACAGCCAAAATCTCTTCCTTTCTTTTCAGTGGAAAAAAACATCTAAACCCACCCCACTAAAGGAGTTTCTTCTCCTTTTTTTCCTTTGTTTTGTTAAGTCATTTTATTTCACATACATGTTTTGTTGGTAGCTGTGTGCAATTATCCAACAGTGTCTGAAAGCTACTGTACAGTTACTCTTTACTTAGAGTAAAACTTTGCATATATTTGGCACTGGTTCCTTTCAATTTAGTTTTTACTTCTAAATGCAGGAAATGGTCTGAAACCCGTTAAAACATTTTGAGAATTTAATTGTATATAGATTTTTTTTTGTTACAAAGAATTTTCATGGAACTTGTACTGAAATTCAGAGAATGTTAAGTTGTAATGTAATGAGAGACCAATTACACTAAAAGTAGAAACTGAAAGAAAAAAGCAGTGTGTCGAAATAGAAACTTCCATAAGAAAACACAAATATTGAAAATTATCCTGTTATAAAAAGCTATTGCTCCACTGAATAGCTCTGTAAAAGCGAAAAACATATATTTGTATTTTGGAAGCAAAACAAAAAACTGAAGGGAAAAAAATCTGACTATACTTGAAATTTTTGTGTGCAACGTGCTACCTATGACAGAATTGCGTAAGTTTACTCTAGTGCACTCTATCTCACCAAATCCAAATATGTTTAATAATTCTATACTGTCTAAATGCCAGATGGATGCTTGTATTTGTTTAGATTCTTAGAATAATGACTACATTTTCTACTAATATCAATAAAAATCACATGTGACTATAAGGCATATAGTCAATTTTTATATATATATAAAATATAATAATATCTTTTTTATATATATATATAGATATATAGGCAATTTAAATATTCAGGTATTATGTGTGGAGGGTTTTTTAACAGCTACTCATAGTGGCCTATTTAGTACACTGAATTTGAGTTATGGTAGTGTTCTGGGTTTGCATGGCCAGGTTTTGGTAGTGGAGTGGCTACAGAGGTAGCTCCTGTGAGAAGATACCAGGAATTTTTCCCATGTCTGACAGAGCCAGTGCCAATCAGCTCCAGGATGGACCCACTGCTGGCCAAGGCCAAGGCCAAGCCCATCAGCAATGGTGGTAGTTGAAGAATGGGAGAAAAGAACTTAGACAACTGCAGCCAGACTGGAAAGGAGTGAGAATGTGTGAGAGGAACAGCCCTGCAGACACCCAGGACAGTGCAGAAGGAGGGGCAGGAGGTGCCCCAGAAGCTGGAGCTGAGATTCCCCTGCAGCCCATGGTGAGCCCATGGTGGGGCAGCTGTGCCCCTGCAGCTCATGGAGGTCCACGGGGGAGCAGAGACTCACCAGCAGCCCATGGAGGTGACCCATGATGGAGGAGGTGGATTCCCAAAGGAACCTGTGCCCCCATGGGAAGCCTATGCTGGAGAAGGCTCCTGGCAGGACCTGTGAAGAGAGTAGCTCATACTGGAGGAGATTTGCTGGTAGGACTTGTGACCCTGTGGGGGACTCATGCTGGAGCAGGCTGTTGCTAAAAGACTGACCCCATGGGAGGCACCTACTGTGGAGCAGTTTGTGAAGAACGGCAGCTCATGGGAAGGATTCACATTGGACAAGTTCATGGAGAACTGTCTCCTGTGGCAGGGGCATCACACTGGAGCAAGGGAAGAGTATGAGGAATCCTCCCCCTGAGGAGGAAATAGCAGAGATATGTGATGAACTGACTGCAGCCACGATTCTCTTTCTCACTGTGCCACTGGCAGGAAGGATGTAGAGAAAATCAGCAGTGAAATTGAGCCCAGGACGAAGGGAGGGATGGGGAAAAGTATTTTTAAGATTTGGTTTTATCTCTCATTATTCTACTCTTATTTGATTGGTAATAAACTAATTTCTCAGTTGAATCTCTTTTGCCTGTGATGGTAACTGGCGAGTGATCTCTTCCTGCCCCAATCTTGATCCATGAGTGTTATATTTACTTTTCCCTGCCCATCTGAGGAGGAGAGTGATAGAGTGGCTTTGGTGGGCACCTAGCATCCAGCCAGGTTCAGCTCACCACAGACCATAAATAATTTTTATCACAGTTTTGTTTCAGTCAATCTTTAGCACTGTTTCCTACAAAAATACATTCCCTTTTAAATTAGACTGCACAAAAAATATTATGTACCTTCTCAGAATTGTAAAAAGATTTTTGGACTACTGATGACATTCTGCTGTTTGGAGACAATTCAGCAAAAGACAATTTTGTACTTTGGAAGTTAATACACCAATAAAGAAAAAAATGTGACAAGCAAGGCAGAAAATACTGATTACTGCAGAAATTCAATCTGAAAACTAGGTACCATAATAATGATATTTAATGCCTTTAAAAGAATATTTTTTGGTTCAGAGAGGAAGAGTTGAATGATTTATTGATCATTATTAATATTATTGTATTGTGAAAATAAAATGGTACAATACTTTCCCTCAAGGAGTACTTACAAAATGTTTTGTTTCCTCAGATTAATGTTTTTTATACTATATTCTATTAAAAAAAAAAGAGAGAAAATCATATTCTGTTCTACAGTGTTAAACTGGGACAGGCATCTGTTTTAGAAGAACTGTAGAAAACATACACTTCAACAGAAGATTCATGACTGAATTCTTATGAACATTTGAAACATTATAGAACAAAACCCCTAATATTAGGACACTGAAAAGTTTTATTTAAAGGGATACAAAGGATTTCTGAGATTCAGAGATGTGGTCCTAGGTAAAAGGACCTAAAATAATTATCAAAAAATACATTAATGGCACATGCTTGTAATGCTTGTGATTGCAGTGGGGAAGCACAATTTATTAGACTGTGCTTCTGTATAAAGTGTTTGGAAAAAAGACACTTTTTACCTAATGAAAAGTGGCATTTGCACCCTCTTAAGAGCTTCTTTACATGCATTTAACACACGTAAAGAATTATTGCTATATTAACTGGAAGAAGTGTTTAATTCAATAGTGTTTTTCCATGCTTACTAATGAGAGTTAGAACATATAAACTCCTTTCTGTTGCAATTTTTTTCTGTAAGGTTTCAAAGAGGGCAAATCAGTTACTCATTCATATAGAGCACTGCACTGGAGCTGCCATTTCCTGAGTTCAAGACATGTTCACACTGTGGTAGGAAATGGAGTTTACTACCTCTATTTTCCATGTTCCTGTAATTCAGGCACTGCAACACTAGCAATCAGAACACAGGAAGCTATGTGCAATGAATTGACATGTTTTCAGGACATGAAAACATATATATGTAGTACTACAAGACAACACACTCCCAAAATGAGGTGGCTAGAGAATTTCTTATGAAATCACATGTTCAAAGTTCAATTTGTGAATAAAACTTATTTAGGAGTTCCAAAATATTTTTTAGGTACGCATTCAAACTGCATTTTCTATAGCAACAGATTAATAAATCTTAATATCCAAGGATCATTCTTTCTTGTAGGGAAAATGTCTGTGCTAGGATGTACTCCTTAAAGAAACATGATATAATACATGTCTTCCTTACTAGAGGTTCAGGTGACAAATAAGCACAATTTTTAAAAATTCTCCAAGAATCATAGGATGGCCTGAGTTGGAAGGAACCTCAAAGATCACCCAGTTTCAACCCCACTGTCATGGACAGGGACATCTTCAACTAGATCAGGCTGCTCAGAACTCTGTCCAGCCTGGCCTTGAACACTTCCAGGGATGGGGCAGCTACAGCTTCTCTGGGAAACCTGTGCGAGGGCCTCAACACTCTCACAGCAAAGAATTTTTTCCTAATATCAAATCTAAACCTACTCTCTGAAGACCACCCCACCTTGTTCTGTTATTCCAGGCCTTTATAAATACTTTCTCTCCATTTTTCTTGTTAGTTCCCTAGTGGAAAGCCACAATTAAGTCACTCTAAAGTCTTCCTCTCTAGGCTTAACAATCCCAGTTCTCTCAGCCTTTCCTCACAGCACAGCTGCTCCATCCCTCTGATCACCTTGGTGCCTCCTCTGGCCTGGCTCCAGCAGGTCCCTGTCCTTCCTGTGCTGGGAGCCCAGAGCTGGATGCAGCCCTGCAGGTGGGGTCTCAGCAGAGCGGGGCAGAGGGGCAGAATCCCCACCCTGGAGCTTGGTAAATACAGGAATTCACCCCCCCTCCCCGAGCATATCCATAATGACACATACTTCAGTTGCACTCTCACATCCTTTATTTTTTGCTGGACTTTCAAGTTACAAAAGACCATATTCATTAGAATTCCATTCATTCCATTCCACTGAGATGGGAAAACAAGGGTAATCCCTGCAGACATGCGCCAGCCCGTGTCCCTCCAGCACAGACTGGGATATATACTGAGTTCTCACTAGCACCCAACAAGATTTCTCACAACTTTCAAATATCATTAACAAAGATCCAACATTTTCAATCATACACATAAGATCTATTTATTGACTGATATGAGAAAAGCATTGGATTTGTTCCTAATCCTGTTTTTAGGAATGAATACATTGATTCTTTTTTTTTTTTTAATCCATCTCAGACATCTGAAATAGATATATATTTTGTTTAGTTGCAATTATCTGAAAACAACAATTTGTAATAGAAAGTGTCTCATAATTCTAACCGCCTTTAAAAGCATTATTATTTAACTGCCTACAAAACTGTTATTTTGAGAGAACATAGAGCTCTTTTTAGAAGCAGGATTGGTTTGGAACAGTGAAAAAGAAAGAATATAAGTACTATTAGTAACTTGTGTCATTAATCTCCTTTATTGCACATTGGATATGTATATGTGTATTCTTGTAGCATTATTCAAAACTGTTCAACAATCCCCAGATGGCAAATAGGCAGGAGATACAAAACTGACTTTTGACCACCTCCACATCTCAGTTTATCAGGCAACACCATCTAGTTTCAGGAAGGACAAAGAATTTGTTCATTCTCCCTCAAATGCTTCTACAGTAGAAAAGAAAGCAACTGAGCAGGCAGAAGAATGAAAAATCTACTATCTGTGGAGAAGAGATGGAAAACAATTTCAAAGGATTATATCACATGTCTTTTGGCATGCCACCAAAGAAGATTAACCTACATGGAAAATCACTGGAGAGGGAATTCTGTTGAAATGCTCTTTAGTACAAAAACTCTCACTGATATGGGATGATCTGCAATGGACATCTCATTTATTAGAGAGGACTTAAAAACGTTGTAATCTGTCTTTTGAAAATTAATTATTTAATTCCTTAGAACATGGACAAAAAGTAATTTTTTTGAGTCACTGAAAGTTGCATGCAATTTCCTAATGATAGTGGTTTTTAACCAGGCCAATTGCACATTTTATTAATGATGCATCATATTGGTTAGTAGTAATTATTTCAAATGAATACTGATAATTCCATTTTTCCATGGCTAAACATATTTTTTATAACCTTGAATATGCACAGCTATTACTTTCTGCTGACAATTTCAATACTAATGGATCCTGTATATTAACAACCGATTTACTTCTAAGTGCTGAAATACAGCACTTAATGCACTATGCACAAATACCTGGAAAGTAATTTGTTGAAAGCCAAGTGACATCTATTCCAGAGCTTTATATGTCTTTTTGCAGTGTTGTATCATATGTATCTATATAGACATGTACACATAAATTCAAAACTTAGGCAATAACATTTTTATTACAAGTATGAATTCTCTTATGATTCTCTCAAGTAGAATTAAAAGTAAGCTTTGCAAGTTTTTTGATAACCTCAGGAAACTAAGTATATCATAATTTTTTCTGCACTGAAAAACAAAGATATGACATCTACAAAGAGCAGGAACTATTATGCTTTCCTTTTTAAAATTTAGAATTGTTGTTAAAATAAATAGGAATTCTTAAAAAATGAAGAGACTAAATAAATGTGGGTTGGCCCTGGCTGGATGTCATGTTACCACCAATGTCAATCTGTCCCTCCTCTCCCCAGCTGCACAGTGGAGAGAAAATGTAACTAAAGGGTCATGAGTTGAGATGAGGATAGGGAGAGGTCACTCATCAATTTCCATCACGGGCAAAACAGACTCGACTTGGGATATTAACAGACTTTATTACCAATCAAAATCATAACAGGATAATGAGAATTAAAACAAATCTTCAAACCTCCTTTCTCCACTACCTCTCCCTCCTTCCCAAGTGCTATCTCCTGCCCACCAGTAGATGAAGGAGATGAGGAAGAGTGGTTATGGTCAGTTCATCACAGAATGTTTTTGCCACTGCTTCCTTCTAAGGGAGCAGAGTCCTTCCCCTGCTCCAGTATGGGGGTCCCTCCCATGGGAGAGTCCTCTGGAAACTTCTCCAGTGTGAATCCATCCCATGGGCTACAGTTCATCACTAACTGCTCCAGTGTGGGTCACCCCCACAGGGTCAGTGCTTCAGGAATAGGCTGCTCCAGCACAGATCCCCTACACTGTCACAAGTCCTACTACGAAACCTGCTCCAAGGTGGGCTCTCTCTCCATGGGTCAACAATTCACGGCCAGGAGCCTGTTCCAGCATGCGCTTACCATGGGGTCAAAGCCTTCTCTCAGCATCCATCTGCTCTGATGTGTGCCTCTCCCCATGGGCTTCACCATGGGCTGCAGGGGAATCTCAGCTCTGGAGCAACTCCTGCCCATCCTTCTCCACTAATCTTGGTGTCTGCAGGGCTATTCCTCTCACATGTTCTCACTTCTCTCTCTTCTGACTGCAATTCTGTGCAGCATAATTTTTTCCTCCTTCTTAAATATGTTTTCACAGGGGTGTTATCACCTTCACTGATTGGCTCAGCCTGGGGTGATGGCACCTCTGTCTTGAAGCTGGCTAGAACTGGCTTTGTCAGACATGGGGGAAGGTTCTGGCAGCTCCTCACTGAAGCCACACCTGTAGCCCCCGGCTACCAAAACCTGGCTGTGAGAACCCAATACAGCAAAGAAGGTGATTAAAATAGAAGGCAGCTGAATAAATCACTGTGCTGTTGCTAGTCAACACAAAGTAGTTTGTATGCCTTCAAGCTCTTTTGTAATGTTTGAGGCTTGTCAAATTACTACAAACTAATTTTGCATTTAACTTATAAAAACACAAACAGATATACTAACAGATTCTGCAATCAAGTTTTGCACTTCTGGGTTCTGCTCATGAATCCTGAGTATTATAAATTTGCCAAATACAGCAATGAATTATTCTTTTTTTTCTTTCCCTGATTATACTGGACATATTATTCTGTTATGTTCCTGATGTGCCATTGTTTCAGTAGTTTGGAGGCCTCCCTTGAAAAAAACAAGCCAATGGCATGGAAACAGAAATAATTCATTACAGAAACTTTGCTTTGGTACACTGTTGAAGACATAGAGTGGTTTCTATAATACTGCAGCATGGCCAGTGTTTACATTGGACTGTGTAGTGCTGCTCTGCACAGTCCATTGTAAACGCTGAGTGAGAAGGGGTGAGAGCTACCCCACTGCACTGCCCAGATACGTGAGTACATGGCTAACTAGATCAACCCAACTCCAAGTAGATATATTTGTTATTGACTGGAAAAAGAAACAACAGACTCTGTGTAACCATTGGTAACTTCACTTTTCTGCATCCTGTTTGGGGCAAGGAGAGCACACAGGGCCACGGTAAGGAGTGCTAATTGGCCTTAGACCTGGTAAAATTCATGAGACCCCAGAGCCTGTACCTGTGGGACGGTGGTGCTTGGCAGACCCAGCATGCCAGATTAGGGGGTAGGGACGAGCAGCTCAAAAACTCAAAACAAAGTTTTGTTTACCTTAAAACTTGAAGAACATCTTGCTTGTGAGTTGGGGTGGGTTGCTTGGTACATTTTGCTTGGGAGGACAAATGGATATAGATCCTGAGTGCTATTTTTACTGTTTGTCTTCCTGAGAAGCACAGAAGAGTTCTTTGATAGCTTATTGCCTACTATATTAAATATTTGCTTTTATGTGCTTCAAATTCTATGTTGCATCATAACAGAAATTTTCACCATTTGAAAAGAACTACTTTTTGCAGGCCAAGCAGCTTACACAAGAAAACTGTTCCACAAATATTGGTAATAACTGCTGAGTCAAAATCACTAATCTATTAGTTTATTATTCTCTTTAAATTAAATCCATTTTAGTGATCTGATGGCAGGACTACACTGACTACCAAGGTAATTCTTGACAGCACAGAAACCTTGATGTTTACCATAGATAAGTTTGTTCAGCTAGTTGGCATATACATTTGCATTCAGTAGTGCTATGTACTCACAGAATCATCACAGAATGCCCTGGTTGGAAGGGACCTCAAAGGGTCGGATCATCTTGTTCCAACTCCCTGCCGTGGGCAGGGACACCTTCCATTCAAGCAGGTTGCTCGAATGGCCTGGCCTTGAGCACTGCCTTGAGCACTGCCTCCAGCCTGGCCTTGAGCACTGCCAGGGATGAGGCCTATTTAGGAACATATATTGTGCAGAAACATCATCTTCACAAGCAAGAGACAGTCTGGATGCCTAGTGGTAGCAGATGGGATTGTCCATCTGAAAAAGGACTGGAGAATATCCTAATCAATGGCTTCTCTTCTCTAACATACCTGTGAAGAAAACCTTCCATCTGGTCAGTGTGTCGTTCAGATGAACTGCACGACAATATCTTTCCTGATTTCTTCCTCTACATGTTATTTCCTCTCTTGCAGGAGATATTTAGTGCTTCTTCTTGTCTTCATGACTATGATCTTGCTTGTATATTTGGCTTACTTATCATCAGACTGGATAGAACTTCTGAGTTCACCGTTTTCAGACTTCTGGACAAATTAATGATCTTTGCAAAGTTGTTTTATTTCTCTCTAACCTTGAGTGAACACAACTTATTGTTCCTCTAGTTTCTGACTTCAAATTGTCCTTAGATTCCAACAGATATTTGTGTTCAGCTGAGACACAGTGAACCAGAACCGCAGCATGTTTTGCCAATGTCAGAACAGGCCAGTGGATGTATGCAGGAAACACTCCATGCATACTAACAACTTTTCTTGTGCCAGTCATCTCCAAGAAGTTGCCTGTGCAGCATAAAAAAAACAAAACCTGTTTTTTTTTTGTTGGTGTTGTTTGGGTTTTTTTTTTTTAACAGAGAAACCTGTGTGCTCCAAGAAGTTTACCAGGCTTTAGAATACCTCATTTTTGCAGGATTCCAAGAACCACATGGTGGCAGAACCATGACTACAAACTCCTATTAAAAAAAAAGTCAATGCTTGATTTCTTATTTCCATTGATTGATTGATGCCTTTAGACCTTGTTTGCATCTGCTTGACTCCTGTCATTCCTATTTAGATTATTCTGGACTGTTATTAGCTATATGACATCATCTATTTGTGCCTTGAACAAAAAGTACACAGTATTCTTTGAGGCTACTAGACATTGCTGTCAAAGTAATAATTGATAGTGATAGTCTGGAAAAAGCAAAGTTATCTATGGTTTGTTGATGAAAAGTGTTAGCAGACACATATCATCGGACACTGGAAGCCAGCAATACAAGAAAGAGTATATTTGCTTTAAAGTCATTTAAATAGACAAAAAATTATAAGTGGGAAAAATATATTTTATAATTATAAATATCTAACAGATACAGTCCCTGTTTGAAAAGCTGATCTTTATATTTCTGTACATGTTGATCTTGTTTCAAAAGTGCTACTCCTTTGCGTTAATATTCCCATTCGTTTTATTTAATATACCATGGCCTCTTTGTCATGCCAATGCAAATCACAATACACATCAGACAAAAGATGTACATTCTGGTATGGTAGGATTACAAATTTAAAAATACAACACTTTCTGGACTTTTTTTTTTCTTTCTGCGGTGTGTTGTGTCTTTTATCTTGATATAAAATGTGGAACAAGCTTTATAATGTTTCAGTATTTGCAATAATTTTTTTGTAGTTATGTAATACTTTAGGTATGTCCCAGCATAAAATTAACCTTAAAAGCCATTTATAGTAATTCTGTAAGTATCATCCCTTAGACAAAAACTGCCCTGGGATTGCTGCTTCTTGCACATTAAACACACTCATTAAACTTGCTCATTATACTTTCTGAACTACAGATGGGAAATTGTGTATTCAAGTCACACTCTTGCTTATGTTGTTTAGTTTCTTCTAATGTGAAGGCCCTTTGATGCCAGATAATCTTTTGATGAACTTTAATGTAAGTAACCCCCGACTGGCAGATTTGTTATGTGGAACCATTAAAGATAATTATCCCTTCCTTTGAGGTTAAAAAGATGCCTGGGGTTAATTCTTTTTCCAGCTAATATTATACATTGAAATGATTATTATTAATGGAATGAATATACAGTATACAACTGCACATATGTGGGTTTATTTATATACACTGTATATATAATATGCCATATATGCATGTATATACAATAGAACCTGTATGATTAGATATTAAGTGCTCATAAATTAAGATATAATCCATTTATCTTCTCAACCTTATCTCTTCCAACACAGATACACACAGAATATTGTATGGGAGAGAGTATCAGTATTTTTAGAATGAAATTACTGATACACTCATGATATAGAATCATAGATTTATAGACTCATTTAGGTTAGAAAGAACCTTTAAATCATGAGGTGCAGCTGTAAACACTACAAAGCCTACCATTAAACCATGTCCCCAAGTGCCACATCTAAACATCTTTTAAATAATTCCAGGGATGGTGACTCAACTACCTCCTTGGTCACCCTGTTCTACTGCTTGATAACCCTTTCAGTAAAGAAACGTTTCTTAATAAAATAACTGCTTCCCTATTGCAACTTGAGGCCATTTCCTTTCAGTCTATCACTTGTTACTTGGGAAAAGTGACTGACCCCCACCAAATTTATAAACTATGTGAGCTTTAGCATTTTGAAAGGGGTATTTCCAAAAGTAATACAAATGATGGAAAAATTAGCTAAGTCAATTCATTTGTTAATTTATATTAACTCTGAAATAACTGTATCTTATTTCCAAACAAAATTCTTTTAAGCAAATTATTTCAAACACTTATTCCTGGTATAGTCAGTTTCTTTCTAACTAAAACACAGGTTTTAGTGTTTGGGCACTACATTTATCAGAGGACCAAATTGCCTGAAGAGTGAAAAGAGGCATTTAAATAACTTTTTAAACTGGAGATAGTTGTATTAGCTGGATTTAACTAGGAAAATTAAGAGACTTCCTTTGGGAGGTAAAAGGGGGAAAGAACTGGAAATTATTTTGAGTCACAGTTATGCAGTATTTCTGAAGAAGAAATTATGTGACATGATGACAAGACAAATTGATGGAATCCTTATGAGACTTATTTTTCATGGAAGTCTAGACCATGTAAGACTCATTAAAGCTGCAATTAAAAAGCTGTTCCAGGCAGAAGAGGATTGCATGTTTCTGAACAAGTACAAATCCTGTGCCATTTACAAATGTGATTCAAGGCTAATTATTGGAGATTTCATCAAAGTTTTGCTCACATCAGTGGCAAATCTACTTAGTTTAGATGAGATGCAGGCCAAGCTTGCTTGGAAAATGATCTGCTGTGGAAAGCATGTCAAAGCCATGGAGACCTCTTTATAGACAGACCAATATCTACTATGAATATTTATGAAACAAACCATCAAGCTTTTTCTAAGCAATCATTGACTTATTCACTCAGAATTTAGGAAAAAGTGTTTTATAAATTGAAAAGAACGTGCTTTCACTTCTGCTAATCTCCTTTAGTGGAACCCACTGAGCATTGTCACTGCCTTTCCTTAGCAGCAAAACACATCTCTTTGAATGCCTGATTCCAAGTGTTGCAAAGATGTAAATTAATAAATAAGCATTTATAAAAGCCTTCAGTTACTAAGCGCCTTCGTTGAAATGCTGAATTCTTTTGACTGACAGGTACATACCCAGAAAAAAATGACCAACTTATGAAACTTTAGTCTCTTTAGTTTATTACTCTTACTTGCAAATGCTTCAAAACTAGGTGCCAAGTGCACTATACTATTAAAACAATTGTTAAAAAATCATATTGGTTCTAATGGTTTTAAATTCATTTTGTGAGGATGTAGGCAATCATTCATAATAAAAAAAAATCTAAAGAAAATCAGCTTAATGGATTTAATAACTTGTGAATAAATTGAAAACAAAAAAGTATAAGATTATTCATACCTAAATTTACTTTTCAAATATGGGTGTTCTTTTCAGTTTCTGCATTAAAGATGTTACTTCTTATAAACCTTTTTTTTACTTTTTTTCCAAGGAGGAATTTGTCATTTTGTGGCTCTAATATCCCAAGGACAGTGGATTTTTAAACTTTTATGTTTGTGTGCCATCATCTTGTTTAGGCTGTAGGGATAATGTAGCTCCCAATTCTTAATGGAAAGGGAACTAAATGAGCATTGCAGTCCCTGCTGAGAAAGTCAGCAAAAGTTAAAGGTATCTGAAATTTTAAATAGCTATGAAAAGTGATTGCAAGTTAAAAGCCTGCTGTTTTCTCTTAAAACACTGTAATAATGTGTAAATTAAGCTTTATAAGAAAGGGATAACTCTTCAGAAACAGCTTGCATTCTCTGTACATGGAGATGAATTGCTAAGCCATATTGGATTATTTTACATGGCAGAGAGACTAAAGATGTTAATTGTTTTATAATGTTAGCTTATTAAAGGATGGGTTTGTCTATAATTCCTTATCTGATGGAAACGTACATATAATTTTTAAGTAGTGTGCATAAAAGTAAACCCAGCAATATACAGAGCTGCTTTCTATGCTTTCCTACAAGTAATACACAGAGGATTTCACTAGCAGGCACCAGAGTCTGAAACAGGTGTCCTGGTCTGAGCTGGAGCTCATTTTCCTCTTGATAGGTGGTACAGGGCTGTGTTTTGGATTCAGTATGAGAATGATGTTCGTAATATGTTGATATTTCGGGTGTGGTTAAGTCGTGCTTACCCAAGTCATGCACTTTTAACTGTCTCATGCTCTGCCAATGAGCAGATGCACAAGAAGCTGAAATGTAGCACACCCTGACCTGAACTGGTGACATGAACAGGCCAAATGGATATTCCATACCACAGAACATCATGCTCAGGATATAAACTGGGGGGAATTGGTTGGGAGCTGCTGACTCCTGCTGGGGCATGGGGTGGGCATTGGTCAGTGGGTGGTGAGATATTGCATTGGGCATCACTTGTCTGTCTTTGGTTTTCTTCCACTTTGTCTCTCTCTCTCCTTTTAATGATGATGATGATGATGATGATGATGTTACAATCTACTCCTGAGGTGAGGTAACTGAGGTTCTTGTTAATAGATCCCTTGGGGTGATTTAGAGTAAAATGACACTGAATGACCACGGCAGGTTTATTTTAGAACTTGTTTGCAGTGGAAAGGAGGTATTTAGCCACTTTTGTTATTATCTAGAGAAATATAACAATATAAAACTATAAAGATATCACTTAAGAAAATATATAAGGTAAAGAAAAAAAAGAGAAAGAAAGGATAAAATATCAAGTGGAGAGGAAAGCTATCACCACCTGTGTATCCAGTGGTCATACTTGATTTTTGAATTCTTATGTCCATTGGTAAAAAAGATGGTCACAGTCCATACCATAAAGCTCAGTGTGTTAATGTACATTCAGGTTCAGTTGGGAATGGTCAGGTACGTCCCCTGGCAGGGGGAGGATTTGCACTGTTTGATGTAGATCATGTGCAGTCCTCTGGTGGAAGACCCCAGAACTGAGACAGGGGGTGCTTTGGTGGTTGTTGATGGTTGCGGATGCCACCTGTCCCATAACTATAACTGGTGATGTGTATGAGCAGTCACTTCTTTTCACTCAGTTTGCAACAGTGGGAATTTTTTTCTGGATACATTAATCAGGAAGTGTTAACTAGCTATAACCTCTACTAGGCCTGGAATTAGGGCCTTCCTGACACTCTCTTCTGTGCTTATCTCAAAATCCTGCTGTGGTGGTTTATCTTATGGAAAATTCCTTCTGTGGCCTTGGCAGGGTTTGAGACAGGCAGCTGGGCTCTTTAAATCCTTTTAGATGATATTTTGATTAATTTCAATTTTTAAATTGTTTTTATCTTAACCTGTGGGTTTTACCTTTGTTTTTACAGTTCTCTACCCCATCCTAACTGTGGGGGCCAGGGCAGTGAGCAGCGGGTTCAACCACGAAAATGTTTTACTTCCATTCGTTGGTCTGAAACACCTGAGAGTATCCTGACATTAGTTGAAAAGGGTAATTTGGTTTTATTAGTTGCTTATAAGGATAGTTGGGATGATTGGTATTTTCCAGTCTTCTTTGACTAATTGACCAATAAAGCAACTATATAAAACTGTCTACAAAAACAGTAATATAACTTTTTTAAAATTATTATTTATATAGAGGGAACTTTTTTGAGTTACAGTTTATATTAATGTTGGGATTCCATACCACTATTTTGCTGTGGTTTATGCACATTTAGTCTAAGATAATTCAGGCTTCTGGGTAGATATGTAAATTGGAGCAAAACTAATTCTACAGCAAAGATATTGATTTAGCTGTTTCCCCTGCACTTAAGTGTGTTTTGTCGCTATTATCCTACTCCTATATGATAAGGACTCTTGAGACTCATTTTGTACAGCTGGTAAGCAAGGGCATAGGTGCAAGTAGTTTAATTGAGCTCTGTTTAAGAAAAAAAAAAAATGTATATATATCTAAGATTAATTTTTACTTTTGTTGTGATTTAAATGTTGTATGCAGATTTACTGTAACGTCTGTTTTAACAGTTGATGTACTACAAATATTCATACTTGAATTTTGAATTTCATCTCAAGTACTAAGCTACTGCATTATGTTGCTGACTAAAGTTCCCATCAAGTTAAAATATAGAAGATTGTGTTTTAGATTTTGCTGTGGTCTGATTGTCTTGGAGTGCACACAGGGTTGTGACAACAGTGCCATATTGCCAAAACAGACATGAGGGAACTCCACAGAGGAAGTAATGCTGAATTACATGGAAAAACCCAGAAATGTGCTTGGTAAGATTTTAGTTGATTATGTTGTGCTTGAAATGAAAAATATTTTTAGAGTGTATTCAAGGACTTGGAAATCTAAACCGTCTTGACAAGTTTTATTTCCAAGATGGTCTCTCAAATTTTTTAAGAGAAACAAAAACTATGTTTTATGTCTCCATAACTGTGGCAAATAAGGTTCCATAAAACTTGTGTAAAAAAATTGTAACATTGAATCCAATGGTTGACCTCTCAATAGCTTCCTTATTACCAGAATGTTAAACTGTAACTTTGGTAACCAAAGGGAAGAAGGTATTAGGACTGTCTTTTCAAGTTTCCTTCAATTTCAGAATTAAACAAGTAGCAAGTGTTACTTTTTAAGAGGTTAACAGTGACTCTTATGTGAGCATATGTTTTAAAGGAACTGCTGTGATGTTGTTGTGCAAACCTTAAGATAATATTCTTTTATGCATAAATTTTTTCTACTGTTTAGTTATTCTTTTCAATCAAGATCATAACTACTGTTAGATTCTGAACAAGCAGGTAATTGATGTGATTTATGTAGAAGAGATTTTGTTGGACAGAATTATACTTCTGTTCTTTTCCTGTCAGGGGAAAAAAATCCCAAAACAAAAATACTTAATAATGTTTAGAGGAAGACTGTGAAAAACTAGGAATAAATATAAGATAGAGACCTGATACTTGGAGAAATAATTTTTGTGGTATTATAGTTTTGAAACCTGACATTTCACTTGTAATTCCTAACCATCTACCTCATAAGCAAGTAAATGAATATAACTAAATCTTGATAAATATTTGGGAGAGGATATAGAAGAAAAGAACATATATAAAGGAGACAGAGCAAAAATGCCTCTCATCTCTCCCTAACCAAAAAGTATAAAAACCTAGGACTAAATAAAATGAAGAAAAAAAGAATGAAAATGTGACTGAAGTAACAGTTAAGAAATTAGAAATAGGAAATGAGTGAATTGACATTGGAAAGAGTGATTAAAAAAATTCAAGTGTTGCTTTAATAATTTAATTGCAGAATATGTATCTCTTATATATTCTTTCATTTTTGTTTCATTCATTTGTCCTCATTACAGGCTGGCTTTCAATCATGTCATTTACCATCATTTCATTTTCTACTTGTCATAATTTTTCCTTCCATTTTTCCTGTCTTGAATTTTTGCAGAATTGCTATACTATTCCCCATTTGGGGAATCTGTATGCATAAAGCAATCACTGCAACTGAGGCAGCTGCACAGGAATCTTTTCAAGATGTTGATGCAAAGCTTTTAGATTATACAGGTAGGTTTTTAATCAGATGCTCAAATTTAAAATCAGTGATAGGAATTAGAACCTGAAAGGCATGCCTTTAATGCCTATCCTGCATCCTCACTTCCTTTTTCTATCCTTATTTGTAACAGGAAATAATCATAGAATCATAAAATGTCCTGAACTGTAAGGCACCCAGAAGGATGACTGAAATCCGACTCCTGGCCCTACGGAGAACACCCCGGGAATCCCACCCTGTGCCTGAGAGTTTTGTCCAAACGCTTCTTGAGCTCTGTCAGCTTTGGTACTGTGGTCGCTTCCCTGGGGAGCCTGCTCCAGTGCTCAACCAGACTCTGCAGAAAGAATCTTTTCCTGATATCCAGTCTAAACCTCACTGGACACAACTTCAGGCCATTCTCTCAGGTTCTGTCACTGGTCATAGAGAGAAGAGATTGGTGCATGCCCCTTCTCTGCCCCTTGTAAGGAAGCTGCAAACAGCCATGAGCTCTGTCCTCAGTCTCCCTTCTTCAGTCTGAACAGACCAATAGACCTCAGCTGCTCCTCACAGAGCTTTCCCTCAAGGCTCTTCACCATACTTTCTGCCCTGCTTTGGACACTCCCTAACAGCTTTTTATTTTTTTTATACTGTGGCACCCAGAACTGCCCCAGGACTCGAGGTGAGGCTGCCCCAGAGCACAGCAGAGCAGAACAATCCCCTCCCTTGCCTGGCTGGTCATGCTGTGCCTGATGCACCCCAGAACAGAGTTGGCCCTCCTGGCTGCCAGGGCACTGCTGATTCAGATCCAGCTGGCCATGGACCAAGACCCCCAGGTCTGTTTGCACAGCACTGTTCTCATGTGTCACTCCATGAGAAGAAATACATTAGATGCTTTCAACATGATGTATACAGTGTCATTAAAATAAAGCAATTATTAGAATAACTAGACTTAAACTAGGTAGAAATATAAGGATTATAAAGGATACTATAAAATTGAATATGATATGGTCCACCTATCTGAGTACCTTGACCTTAGTCCCTCACTCCTCTTTGGACATTCATAGCTATTTTGTTTGTTATCTATTCCTATTAACTTTACATTGAAATCAAAAAGAGAGTTATCAAAGAAATTGCTATAGTTGTTTTAGTGGGCTTTTTTTTTACTGTGATTTTTCTTCTTATACAGCAAAAAATTTGGTATGATGGCAGTGCAACACCTCAATTTCTCTTTAGTCAAGCTGATCATGTTAAAATGCAGTTCTGTTCATGAATAATTTTTTCACATTTCATTGAGAAGCTATTTGTATTGATGAAAACAAATACAGCTTGATACCTCTCTAAAACTGAAGACAAGTACCAATATTTTCACCACTGTTTCTTGCTTTTAAAGGCTTTCCTTTATTGACAGGCTGGTATGTTTTCTTTAAGAAGTTACTATTGATAAGAGTACCTATGAAAAAGACCAACATTAGTCTAATAAGATGCAAAAAAAGATGAAAAACAAAACTTAAAAAATGAGAGTAGCAAAGGAAGTTTGGGAGAAAAGAAAGAAAACTTCCAAAAATACTTGGTGATTTTTTTTATCTTTAAGATATATCACAGATTCTTATCCATATTTAATAGCAGAAATATAACAGAAGTGGTTAAAAGAGATGTGTTCAGGAGACAAAAGGCAAATTGAGGTGCATAGCTAAACATTTCTAGAGAAACTCACTCAAACATGTACATGTGTCTGTGCTAGGTAAGAATTAAATAACATCCTAAACCAGTCCACTGGAAAACATGGACATTTAATGCTTGCCATAACCAAGCTTTCTTGTTAATCTGCCCCTGCTTTACCTTCTTTCCATTCTATGATGAGAACACCAACACTTTCATCACTTCTTCCCTTTTCACATGAATACTTGTGTAAGTCTGTGGTTAATGTTTCATGGCCTCAGAACCATGTTATCACAGTGATTTAAGAGATTTTCAAACAGTGACTGATTCTCATGCAGATATTTGGTCCAGCTCCTTACTCCACAGTCCAGTTTGTCACCAGACATTAAATAAAATAAATGCAAATCAAGAAAATAAAGATAATTTTTTACCAGCTCATTTTATGTTGTGGTGGTTTTGGCTGTGTATTTAGACATGCAGCACATAACATATTTGAAGAAATAGTTTAAGAAGCATTAAAAGGCAAAAAATGTCATTGAAATAGATTGTTCAAAAGCTCTGAGATATTTAGATGTCAGAGAATATTTAAAAGCAAAAGTTTAGTTAAGATAAGTAAGAGCAAAGAAATCAGATTTAGCCTAAATCTTAATGCAATCAGTCTATAAATTTGTTTTCAGGTTCTTTGTTATAACTGTGCAAGTAGATAAGACTGATAAAATCAGTAGCTAAAATGTGTTTGTTGGTGTTCTGAGTGATAATTCTGAATAACATAATTCTCCAAAAGAACACAGAATACTCTGTCAAAATTTAACTTGTCAGGAAGAGGTTGTAATAGGGAACATGGGTCTTTCCTCAGCTGAGAACTGTCTGTAGATCTAATTGCCATCCAACAAAAACATATAAGATTTCCAACACAGAAACAAATATTAAGATTCTTGTTTCTCAAGCAGAGTACATCTGAAACCAGGTGAATGGCTATGAATCTACAGGTGATTGCAAAGGTTTCCCCTGAGAGCACTTAGAGGGTGTTGTTGCTATGTGCAAGGCAGGGGCAGAGATGCAGAAATCTTTTGGACTGGCGCTGGTTTATTTGGTGTGTGTTTCCTATTAACTGGGTACAGTTCATCTAATTTTTTAAACTGACAAGAGCTATTTAGAAATTTTACATCTGAGTAACTGTGGCACACATTGTCTTGACTGGTGACAGGGCTACTGGCATAAATTGGGACACCACTGCTCTCCATCCTTGGCTTACTGTTGGCAGAGTCATACTTCAGGCGGACTCAAGACTCGGGTTGTGTGACCAAAATTCAATTAGTTTATATCTTTCTGTGTAACAGTAAAGCTTAGTCTGTGCAGAACATTACTGGACCTTCTTACATTTATGTGCCTCTCAGAAGACAAAATTAATTTAGATGGAGTTTCTTCTAAACCTGTTTTCACTGAAATACCTTCTAAAGCCTGAGATGCCATCTTCTAACATGAAAAATTAAGCAGATTGTCTCTAGCTTCAGCTTACAGCTTGACTGCTTTTGCACTGCTCATGGCAGTGGGTTTGATGAGGAAATAATAGCTGAATTGATTTGCTTATGGATGCAGCTCATGAGTGATAGTGCACATCTGGCCATGGTAGTTTTCTTGTTTCATTTCTGCAAAGAACACAACACAGCCTTGCTAGGTAAGACAGAGGACAACTATGATCACTAAGAAGCATTTGTCATCTTTAGCTACATCAAGTATAAAGTAATAGCACACTGATACACCTGCAGGATAACCAATTAAGATCAATTAACGTGTGATGATACATACATTTTGAATCAGCAATTCTTCTACAGATCTGAGCTACGATACAACACCTCGTGAAGTGCTAAAGATGACTCAGGTGTCATGTCGTATAGCTCATTTGGACTATGCAATCAAAGAAGGTAAAGGATAGACAGGAAACTTCTTCTGCCACTTCCTTCTGGAGGAAGCACACTTTAAAGACCCCGTAGCTACTCTTTGGGACTCCTCATCTATAGCTGTTCCCCAAAATTTGGATCTCATTATTTTAATATATATCCCTCTATCTGTCCCTGCCAAAGGACATCTTTATCAAAGATGGACACTTATCCTGACTGGAAGTGAGTGTGTTGACTAAAGGTGCAACACATGAAACTACTTATGAAAGCCATAGTGAATGGCAAAAGCAATTTTAAGATCAGTAACAGTTGTTGACAGAAGCCATGGATGGAGGTTGTAAGACCATAAAATCATAGAATGGCCTGGTTTAGAAGGGACCTTAAAGATTCCAATCCCCCTGCCATGGGCAGGTACTTCTTTTACTAGAACAGGCTGCCCAGATTGCTATGAAACATAGCCTGGTCTTGAACATTTCCAGGGATGTGGCATTCACAGCTTCCCAAGAAACCTGTTCCAGTGCCCCACCAGCTTCACGGTAAAGAATTTTTTCCTAATATCTAATCTAAACCTCTTTTCTGTCTGTTTAAATCCATTTCCCCTTGTCCTGTCACTCTAGACCCTTGTGAATAGTCTGTCTCCACCTTTCGTGTGGGCTCCCTTCAGTTAGTGGAAGGTCATAATTAGGTCATACTGAAGTCTTCTCTTTTCTAGCCTGAACAATCCCAATTCTCACAGCATTTCTTCAAAGGAAAGGTGCTCCATCTCTCAGTCATGTTAGTGGCCTCATCTGGATTCACTCCAACAGGTGCAACAGAGCATAATATCTTTCCTGGAAGATTTTCCCATGTATGCCTTGGAGTGAAAATGGCAGCTTCTTGGTTATCCTCTCGCCCAAACATCTAACTGAGATCATGAAATAGGTTTGTGCTGCTGCGACTACCAGTAACTGTAACAAAAAAAGACTGCCATCAACATCCTGAATTTGAACCACCACGGATTCCAAGATGCCTTGCAGCATAAAGAAGATTCTCTGCCTCCTAAAGCTGCCATGAGATGATTGTGTCCCTGAGAAAAGATGAGTCCTTTAATGGGAAAGCACTTCCATATGGCATTCTGCTCAGAGGCATAAGATGCTCCTCTCTGGTATTGCCTCTACACATTCTGGAGCACATCTACAAAAAAGAAGACTTTGAAAATAAAAGCTATGAATAAGTTGGAAGATGAGGAAGGGTCTGTTAAAGGTTGTGTGCTGAAATCAGGTTGCAAGTAGATTACAATTATTTAGGAATTTTAAGTAAAGCTAAAGGCAAGGAGGAACAAATACATTATCAGAATGACATAGAAATAGAGATTTGTAAGGATTTGAGAGTTGCATGCAAAGGGAAGATGCGATGTTGAACACTTTCATAATGGGAACAGCCTGAAGGATCTGAGTGATAAATGTGTGGTATGGGAGTATGTAGGGGGCCACATTCTGGTAAGTTTCCTGGAACGCATACAGAAAGTTTCCTCCAAAAGAAATTTCGATAAAATGCGCCAAAACCACTTTGAGACCAAAGAAAAAAACAGAAATAAACTAAAAATCATAAGGGGTTTCTCTCTCTTTCTCTGTCTCTGTCTCTCTCTCTCTCACACACACACACACACACACACACACAAAAATCTCTCTGAGTTAAGTTGCTAAGATACATGCACTCCAAAAGAAATACGGACATGAAAGGAAAGCCTACAAAATGAATTGAACATTTGAATTTTAAGTTCAAAAATAAATTTAAAAGATAAATTTTGAATAAATCTAGACACCAGCGTTCCCCGCAGACCATCTATTAATTTAACAGGAATGAATCCTTCTGTAAAAAAAAAGAAATTAGGAAAACATGAAGTTTGGTAACAACTGTGTGAAATGAGAGACAGTGGCATGATCCAACATGAAGCAAAAAAGGCCCTCATGCAACAATCTGTGAATAACCGACTCTTTCAAGGCGGGAAAGAAGATAAGGCTTTATGATTTGCATAAGAAAAGTTTATATTCAAGACAAAAATAATAGGAAATGAAAAATATCATAAACTCTTTATTATATTTCAAGAACTATACCCCATCCCCTTCTCAAGACACACCACTCAAGCATTTATTTTCAATAACCAAAGATTTTTTGATTTCTGAAACAAATACATTCCATGAAAGCTAAAAATTCATTCTAAACAATAATTTTCTTCTTCCCATTTGGTATATATGGGTGAAAACATATTTCTTTGCCAACTAGCACATAAGATGTGAAATTAATTAGCTTCCAGACAAAGTGAATAATTAAGAAACCTTGGTGACAATTAATAACAATTGGTTGTAATGAAAAATTCTCCAGCTGTATTTCTTACTAATTAAACTTCATGAACAGAATATTAATATATAGCTTAAACAGTGTTCATGTTGCAACTATAGAAGACCTGTGTTCCCCCCATCCTATTAAGATAATTCATCTGATATGCAATACCTATTTTCAGTTTCTATTGCCACACATATGAAGAATTCAATGTGTTTTTCAAAAAAGGTGATGAGCAAAAATATCATCATATGAATAGTGCACATGAGTTCTGCCATACAAAGATAAAATTTTACTTTCCGCTTAGTAATGCTACCACAATCCAAGTATGCTCCTTTCACTCTCATTTTCTTTCACCTTTTACAGAATTTGAGGGTAGTCAGATGGTGAAGGTTGATCAAGGGATCAAATGAATTTGTGTGAGATCCTAATTGTTTTGAACAGGAAAAGGTGTAGGCACAAAAAAGGACAAAATTCTTAGATAACAGCACAATATTTAGATGAAGGAAAAGCTGCAGATATTAAAAGGATTGCTCACATATTCTCATTTCTATAATAATAAGTCACACTTAAGAAAAAGTATATGACAAAATGGAGGAGCTGTATTGAACAAAAACACATTGCTCTTTGTTGGGCTGTATGTTGATTGATTATATCCAGATTAACAAGTTGAAGTAATCTTATTCTTCAGTAATATGGTTAAGAATGGCCTTTATAAAATGTGTCAAATATAACATAAAAAGAAACTATCTGACGAAAATATTCCTGAGAGTATATTAGTCCTAAAGCAAATGCCGCGAACAGAATAGCAGAGGCACTACTACTGCTTAGTTGTGCTAATAGTTGGCACTTGAGTTTACTAATATTGATATGAAATGACGTCTTGTTTTTCTGATAGTACTTTAATGCAATTCAATGGAACGATGTAGCTGTTGTGGTTTGACACTGGCCAAATGCCAGGCACCCACGACAGCTGATCACTCACCCTCCCCTGCCAGAACTGGACAGAGGAGAGAAAATTTAACAAATGGTTCATGAGTTGAGAGAAGGACTGGGAGAAAACACTCCAAGGACAAAACAGGCTCAGCTTAGAAGTGAAAAGTGAATTTATTACTAACAAGATCAGAGGAGGAAAATGAGAAGTAAAATAAGGCCTTAAAACCACCTTTTATTCCCCCAATCCCTCCCTTCTTCTCACCCACCCCACAGGGACATAGGGCGAGGGGGTTTGGTCAGTTCGTCACCTGAGATCATCTTCCACTGGTCAGGGAGAGGATTCCTTCCCTTGCTAAGCCATGAGGTCCCTTCCTACAGGAGACAGTTTTCTGTGAACTTCTCCAGAATGGTTCCAATCTCACAGGAACACAAAAACTCAAAAAACCCAAAACTGCTGCAATGTGAGTCACTCATCCACAGGGTGCAGTCAGCCCTCCAAGGACAGGCTGCTCCAGCCTGGAAGCACGGGCCCCCTCTCTCCACCAGGTCTCCAACTGGATCACAGCCTCCTCCAGGCATCCACCTGCTCTTGTGTGGGCACCTCCCCCATGGGCTGTGGGTGGATCTCTGCATCCCCCATGGATCCCCGTGGGCTGCAGAGGAACAGCTGCTTTACCATGGTCATTACCACGGTCTACAGAGGAATCTCGGCTCTGATGCCTGGAGCACCTCCTCCCCCTCCTTCTCCACTGACCTTGGTGTCTCCATGTTGTTTCCTTCATGTGGTCTCATCTCCTCCTCTTCTCTGGCTGGAATTAAGACTGTGTGCCATTGTTTTGATTTTCTTTTAAAATATGTTATCACAGAGGTGTTACCAATCTCTCTACCTCTCTAATTGGCCCAGGCTCGGGCAGCAGCATGTCCATCTTCAGAGCCATTTCAGAGACTGGCTCTGCCAGACATGGTGGAAGCTTCTAGCAGCTTCTCACAGAAGCCACCTCTGTGACTCCCCCACTACCAAAAACCAGGCCATGCAAAACCAACACAGCACTAAATTTTCTTTATGCATTTTATCACTTATGATGCCAACAGCGATATATGAATCTCCCAAAAAATAAATCCACTAACAATTAAAAAATAGTTTGTGTATTTCAGGGGACCATGAAAAATACTTTAAATCTTTCTTCTTGAACACACATTCAAATGCAGATTCCCATCTGCAAAACAAAGTTGTGTTTTAATTGATATCAACATGTTTCCATTTCTGAGAAAAATCAGCATGTATTTGGTTCTTATGGGACTTATCAGAGTATTCACATCAGTACTTCCAATGCAGTGTCACTGCTAGTGTGTCAGCTGGCTGATGATAAGGCCTGTGCATGACAATGTCTGAACATGAGAATCACAGGAAGCTTGGGAAATTTAGAGCATTTATTTCAGAAAGGAACTTTTTTAGGTTGAGTGTGGTAGGTACAGCCCCCAGCATTTTCACTCTACTGTCTACTTTGTACCTGAAGGTGGAACACTCCTCTTCAGTTTATCAGTATGGGTTCAATTAACTATGGTAGTATGTTCATACACATACACAGAGACATACTCGGAGCCTTAAATCATTTTTACTTCCCTTTTTATATCCTCTTTTAAGCTGTCATCGCTGTTACTGTAAGGTATTTAAAGTGTTATGGTACATATATTTTCACAGCATTGAGAGGCTCTGATTTAGGAATAAATGCATTTGGGAAAATTAACCTCAAACCCTCCACACTCTCTCAGTATTCAGAGAAGGGTAGTATAATGCCAGGTAGATTTTTTTGCTACTTTCTTTTTTATTTTCCTAGTGTCATAAAAAGTCATGGGTCAGTAGTTCCAGGAAAAAATGTGGCATCCTGTGTTCCACAAAATACACCATAAACCTTGTGTCAAAAGGGAACATGGGGTCACAGCCTCCTGCCCTCTTAATGATTATAAATTTGCTAATGCCAAAGAAAAGAAAAGGAGAAGGAGACTTGAAGCAGATGCTGCCAGAAATAGGTGCTGCTGCAGGGAAGGCTGAGGACAACAGGCTTAAACCAGGACCGCTGAAAAGCCTTTATTCTGATAGTCTTAGAACCATTGCAGAATTCCTAGCTATTTTGAATATCAACTAATCACAACTCACTGATTATGCAATTTCCTTTTCATGATTTACTGGATGTAGATGTGAGTCATGTCCTCAGTTAATAAAAATATCAGTGTACCTGAGAACATGATTCATTGTGATTAGGCTGTGTGCCAAGCTATGAACCAATAATGATATTTCTTTGCAATACTTAAAATTTAATTGAAAATATAATAGCAATGGTATGTTCATAGAAGGCAGAATTAAGAAACTGGAATGAAGAGAAGTGAATTTGGGGGCTTGGAAAAGCAGGACAGAAGAAATCCAAAGTGGGAAATATGGGCCAAAGTGAACAACTGTTGGCTAAGGAGATCTCATTAATGACATTACTTGACTATTTGTGCTGAGGTAGAAGCTGATTTATAGTGCTACAACAAATATTTTACAGGATTATCTTCTCTTCACATTTTCTACACTCATGAACACATATGAAGAGGTAGGTATTTTTCAGAAGCATCAGCTTTAATTTAAGGATTTACAATTTTCTGGTACAGAGTTTGGTAAGTCTAGCTTTTTCAGGCAATTTTCAGGGTCTTCCATCTATTGTGTTACCAAGGGGTTGAAAGTTGCAGAAGATAAACTGAGACTCCTTTCTGAGAACTGTCCTCAACAGGCAGCCCCACCTAACTTTGTCAACACTCCCAGTGTCCTTCTTTTCTTCTTTCTATTCCGTCCCTCTTTTAGAGGGACAAGAACCCTACAAACTTTCAGCAGTCAAATATTATTTGACATTTATTTTATTCTAAAATATCTAAACATGTGGCAATCAAGGCAAGGAAGATAGAAGAATTATAAATAAACAGTAACCTCCATGGGATATGCACTTTTTATACAAATATCACTTAAAATAATGTTATGTGTATTTCAGAATTAGTAAAAGAAACCAAAAATAATTACTGCCCACAACATGACTAAAATGATTTGTCCTATGGTGTTAAATGTTACTTTGTGGTAAAACAATGCATCTACAAACACCAATTTAATTGAAATCAGATGTACAAAGGGATGGCACAATATGATTTTTGTCAATAACCAATGAATTATTCACTGATTTGAAATGCTTTGGTCCTCTTAAAACTATTTGTATCTTCCACAGTGAATTTATAGCTATACTACTGAAGTTGGTCTTTCTCTGGAATTGTGTCAAGTGTAACTATTTAGTTTGTTTTAATTTACTTACTATTTGTATTAACATTTTGAATTTTTCTGGTAGCAAAAGTGTCTTGAAAACTAAATGAAAAAAAATTAGGATCTCTGTTAAAATATTATTTCCATTGCTTCAAATTTAAAACCTGAATAGCTATCCAATGTTTTGAATCACAGTTTAATTGCTTTTGGCATTTTAGTATGTCTAGAGGCAAATTCCTACATGGACTCACTTGACTTTCACTCAGTTCACAACTCAAGAAAATTCCTAACTATCACAGCTGAAAAAAATGATGCATTTTTAGTTTAATAGTCTCCAGTGTTTAAATGACATAAATGTTAGACTCTGATGTTTCAGTTGTGGTGTATTTATTAATATTCTGGGTGAGTATGCATGACTCTTTGGAAAGGTTTCAAAAAACTATTCAGATTACTTTGCATCCCCACAATTTTGCAAAACACCATTTTATGTATTATATGTGATTTAAGTTAAGAATTTGAATAAACATCTACATTTTCTTAAAAGCCTGCATATGCCTGTGAGAATATATACAAAAACATACACACACATGCAGCAGGCACTATCTTGCCTTTAACCATTTTCTTCCTGTCTGAATATTTTCTCCCTTCAAGGGAGAAAATCAACAAACCAAAAACATCCCCCAAACCAGAACACATATTTTAGACAAGATTAAAGCAAAAATCTATTTTTTCATAGAGTACTTTAAACCACAAAGAAACTTGGGATTCCATCTGTCTTATTAAGGAAAGACATGACAGCTCCTCAGTTGTACAGCTGAGAAGAAATTAATAACCATATGCTGATATAAACCTGAAAATCTGGTCTAATACCTGTATAGTATCTCCAACAGACTGTGAGATATCAGATGCAAAAATAACATTAGTCTAGCACTGAAATTTTTAGATATATAGCAGCTTGTCCATAGTCATGGATATAGACCAGAAGAACACAAAGAGTTTAAATGGTAAGCCACATATTTACCTAAGTTATACAAATAGTCTTCCAGGGTTTGCTCACCTTTTCTTCCCCCCAAAACTATGCTCCCCAAGATGATGTGGGTAGTAAAGAATAGCAACCTGGCCATGCCCACACTCTCCACTCTCTCTCTGCAACCAGGACAATCCCAATACCACCTAATATATGAAGAAAGCCAGTAACATGCTTCTAAGGCTTCTTCTGAAATATAGGATATAAAATTGTCATTATGAATTGAGTTCTGAACAAGGGAAATTTAGTAGATACTGAAGGAATTCTCATGCACCATGGAAATGACAGACAATGCTATGTCAAAAGTTTTGTGAGAGCAAACCTACTGCTGCAACCATGCATATACTGCAAACATAGAAGATACACATGAAATATTATGTTTAAATATTTTATCAGTATATTACTATTACAGGGATTTTAGAGGTCACCTCAGTAAAGGCTTCTTGCCTCCTAGCAGCTGAGTCTTTTCTCCAGTAGCTTTCCACTTATGTGGGGAACACTCATAATATCGAGAAGTTTCTCTTACCTTAAATGTGATCTGTAAATCAATGCATGTACAGTTTCTTGATTGAGCTTTTGGGAATGTGAATAATGTTAGTGCAGTCTAAAATAATGGCAAAGATAAGAGTTATACTGATATGTGTTAAATACATCATAGATTAAGGTTTTTATTATAAAAACTGCTTTAAATATTTAAAACTCTTTTAGACTTTGATGCACATCACTGCATTGCAAGTTTTCTTGAAACCTTCCTTTCCATTATCCAACGGATACATCTTTCTGCCAAACATTTCCTCTATTTTTGGAGAAATGAATATTTTGTTTCTGATGACAGACATACAATTATATAAGACTTTTAATCATATTGTTCTAAACATACTTTGTTATCCAGGTAGGAGTGCATGTCCTGTAATCCTACAAAAAGATTACAGAGAGGTGAGGATAAATAATCACACTTACCTTCTGGAGAGTCTGAATTATTCAATTAGTCCAAAAAGACAGATCAAACAGAAAGAAAAAGCAACGGAGCTGCTTATATTGCTTATACTGCTTATATTGCAGAAATCCAGTAAGAATGAAATTATTAATCTTCATTCTGATCTCTTTTCAGTTCTGTGCATGGCCTCATACTATCTGAGAACAGGCTGATGCAGGAGGTTGTGATGGTGCGACTTAAACTCACTCTAAAGTATTGTTGAAATACCGTTCAGACATGTAGCCAGAATTTTAAAAAAAATTCTTTTACTGAAAAGGATTTTGTTGAGGGCTATGAAGATGAGGAATGGGCTGGAGCATCTCTCTTATGAGGAAAGTCTGAGGGAGCTGGGACTGTTCAGCCTCGACAAGAGACAACTGAAAGGGGTTGAACCTCATCAGTGTCTGTCAGTGCCTGCAGGGAGGGGTCAGAGCAGAGACCAGGCTCTGCTCAGTGGTGCCCAGCAATGGGACAAGAGGCAATGGGCAGAAACGGATGCAGAGCAGTTCCACCTGAACATGAGGAAGAAATTCTTCACTGTGCAGTGACCAAACACTGGAACACATTGTCCAGAGAAAGTGTAGAGTCTCCTTTACTGGAGGTATTCCAAAACCATCTGGACACAATCCTGGTCCTTGTGCTCCAGGATGACCCTGTTTGAACAGACAGGGTGGACTGCGGTCCCTTCCAAACTGACACATTCTGAGATTCTTTGATGACACTCTTCTTATGCTAAGACAGCTTCTTCCAGGTATGTGGTGTGTCTGCAATCTTTGAATAGTGTGACAATCACAGTTTTGAGGTGAAATGTTGGCCAAAATAATCTTATAATGAGCCACCTTAAGAAGACTAAAGAGCTTTTAACTTCAAAGAAAACAAGTTTTTGTAGAATATTGGCTATAATATTTAGCTATTTATAGAGATAAAAGAGAGAAAGTACAAAACTGGGTCAGTTGATTCTGACTAGATCACAAAAGAAATTAAAAATAGATTTATAAAAGCTTCTCATCCTCTTCATTCCTTGTGGAAAAACCCTGTTTTCCAAACTTCATTTCACTAACCTCAGTGCCTCTGAGAGCTGCTCTTTTCCATTTCCTCTGGTTCACATGAAGCTTTTGTTTCTGTAGTTCCAGATTCCTCATTGCGGATCTCCTTCTCTGTTCTTTCAAAAATCTTTCTATTCTCAGAGGAGCTACAGTTTTCCAGCTCACTCCTGCAAATCTCTTCCACCTCCCACGTCCTTCATTCTCTCCAAAATGCTATTTTTCATTGAGCAGGATCAAATTATTGTGAAATGCAGTAAAAATCTCCCTTTCTCTTCTGCAAATTTCACCTAATCCTATAAGTCTATTGGTAGAAGAACTACCACGCAGACTGAGACAACGCAACTAGAAATGGCACTGATTGCTGCAATGGTCATGTATGAGTGGGGAAGGGAGAGGAGTTGAACATATTTTTACAAGAATATCTGTCACAAGGATCTTTGTTACTAACTACCTAGCATTCACCAGCACACTCCTCTGTGACTGCACACCTGGCAGGTAGTGCAACTATTGAGTAGTTTTGGCAAAGCATGAGGGCTGTAGTACTAGATTTTGGTGTAGATGCAACTGATTTTTTCATATCTCTTTGGATTTAGGGGGGAGATCATAGAGAGTGGTTAGGGTTGGAAGAGACCTTAAAGATTATCTAGTCCAACCCCTGGATGTGGTAGTGTGTTTTTATGATGTTTTATGTTAGTTAGTTAATTAATGTTAGTCAGCTTTAGTTGGTACGTTCTGTGTACCCCCTTTTCCTTTCCCCTCACATTGGTTTATCCCAACTTGTTTACCACCTAGTTTCCCACCGCTTGGCTCCCCAGTTATCTGTCAATCTTCCCCCTTCTCCCCTGCTATGCCATATATAGTTATGCCACTCAGAGTTTTGTTGCCTCCTTTCCCTGTCAATTCTCACTGCCACTCCCAGTTATTGCCAGAATGTTCCCTGTCTGTTATCTTAGTTCTGTGTGTCCATTTGTCCCCAAGGCTCTTCCTCACCCCTGTTATTTTGCCATTGGTTATTGTCCACGATGTTATGGTTTAGTGCTGTTCCCCTATTGGACGGAGTAAGGAACACCCTTCTATGCCCAGACCCTTTATAAATCTTGTAAAATTTGAGTTCTTTGTCACTCGTCCATGCTCCCATTCTGAGAAGCTCCCTGTTCCAGCCTCACCCCGGGGGAGAGAATAAAGCTTCTTAGGACCGCATATGGGTGTCTGCTCTGTCCTTCCTTCACTTTGGATCAGCGTTTCTGTGACTCAGTGCTCGCGTTACCCACACCGTGTCAGCACACACCACCACCTGGGAAGCTTGCACAATCCCAGGCGTGGCCACTCTCGCGGGGCCCCACGGCCACAAAGGAGCTGTGCTAGCTGGCGCTCTCACCAGCAGCTTGTGGCCGCAGCGGAGCGGCACCGCACCTGATGATAAATGCAGGCAGAAAATATAGTGCTTTATTTCTATAACTGAGATGCTTAGTTTTTAAATACTTGCAGATGGGAAGAGAACAGAGACTAATAAATGCAAATAATATTATTCATGTAATCCATGTTCCTCTTTTTTATTTCCTACCGATGTTTGCTTCTGAAAAGTTGTGCGTGGTGTAACATCTAAGGAATATTTGACATCTCCATTTTTTTCTGTTTTCTTTTTCTCTTTTGTTATTCAAAAGTTTCATATGGGAACTAAGGAGAAAACAGGACAATGTTTTTTGACATTTTTCATGAAAGGACAGAATGGCTTATTGCAGAAAAATAGGGGTGAATATAAACAAAGTGACTGTAGCGAGAAATCAATTATCACTCATTCTATAATGGAGAGGCAATAATACTACTTTAAGTGCACCTTTTAAAATCAAATATATATATAAAAATGAAATATCTGACAACATAATTTTTTGGGTCTTTTGTTGAGAGCTAATTTTATAGACATAATGGAAGCAATATTAAGAGTTTTACCATATTCATTGTTGCTGAAATTGTTTTGCATATAGTTATCACAGAAGTAATTGTTATGTTTATCATATTATGATTTAGAACTCCCATGCTATCTATATGGAAAGTTATCTATAGATCTGTGTTTTGAAAATATGTCTTATCATGTCTTGTCTGAAAAATGAAAATTAGCCATTAATAATTTTTTTCATGCTATGTAACTCAAGAATCAGGCAGTAGATGTTCTTTAAGAAAGAAAAATAAAGAAATCTGTAATATACAACAATGTATAGAAAATATGGCATATTGGTTTTATGTCAAGACTGTGCAACATGAATTCCTAGTGACAAACATTTTCTTATATAAAAATACCAATTTTTCATGCCACTGGTCTGCAGTATATGATCAGTTTCGTATTTCAGTGTTTTGATTACATTTAATTCACAATGATGATGAAAATAAATTTAGATTTGTGTAGAAGGTAAATTTTGGTTTAAAGTGAGCGCAATCAGTGGTAGCTTTACAGGTGAGAGATGCCTACATAAACTTACTGAAAAAATAAACTGAAATAAACAGTATATATCAGTAATGAGAAAAATAATCCTTGTGTATGTCATCTTAAATTAAAAATACCAAAGGAACATACCATAAAAAAATCCCAAAACTAGAAGAAAATAAACTTTCTTCAATTTGGAAGGTCTTTGATAAAAGTCACTAACTGCAAAGGTTGCAAATAAAGTGACTATATTACACTTTGTTTAACATACTGAATTGACATCAAGATGCAATGCAAGGAAACTATGCACCTTGGATTCTTCTTTCTTTCCTAAGAGAAATTCAAAAAAGGCTTATTTCTTCTAGCATTCTTCTATATTTGCACTGACTCTATCAGTCACAATGTCTGTGGCTCTGTTGTGCAATATTCTTCATTCCTCCCCGATCCAGTTTGTAAACATCGCGTTTCTTGTCTCTATAAAATGGCACTCAGAGATAGACAAGGGAGGATATATGCCTCTTCTTTTAAATTTAGTTTCAAATAAACATAACAAATTAATAGTATGGTCTAGAAATAGTGAAATTGCAATGACATTAAATTTCAAATCAAATGACAATTTACAGTACATAGGTGATTTAATTTCATTCAGTACAGTTCTGGAAGCTGTTGATCATTCTTAACATTCATTATGGTGACTATGCTGTTTGAAGTATTCTCACAATTCTCTAGGAAATTATCTTTGCAGCACCAAATTATTATGCTGTTAATAATGAACTAAACTGCTGTTTGTAAAGTGCTTTGCATTTCCAGATGAAGTTTATTTTTGTGAAAGTGTTATATTGAAGATATTGTGCAAGATATTTATTTATTTAAACATAGAAATACAAACTGGATTTGTTTCCATTTAATTTCTCAGTGTATTTTCAAAATGCAATGATAAGGAAACTCATGAGATTTACTAGACCATTTTATGTATTAACTTTTTTCCGTCTTGATTTGTGTTGGACCTTTATATCACTAGAATCTATTTTGTATGGGCTACTATGAAAACATCAAAGAAATTTTAATTGAAAAGATAAATTCCTAAATAAATTGGGAGGAGCAGTACACATCTAGGATTTAGCTAATGGTTTTAGAGAGAAAATTTTCCTTCCAATATTGCACTGCAAGATAATAGCCATCATATCCTAATCAGAGGCAAGTGTCATTTTGGAATGACACTTAGTGTTCATTAGGAAAAATAATATATAATCAGGACACATTTGAAAATATGAATTTAATAAAAGTAAGGAAAAGCAACAGTATATACATGTGATTGTTTCCCACCTCGTTCCCTTTTTCATAGTACACATGAATGCGATGGTCAGATGTTGTGTCATTTAATGCTTAAACATTCCTGGTGTTTTAAATTAAGAACACCTTCCGCTTGCCCTGGGGTTTTCTTGGCATTTCCTGTTTATCAAATAGTCACTCAAGAATAAAATTCTCCTCCAAGCATATTTCCAACTTGCTAGTAAAATACTCAAATAATTCCTAAATTTGTCTATTCCAGAAAGAAAAATTGGAGAATGATGTTTTATTGCTTCTTGAACAGGTCTGTTGCCTGGAGAATGAGATTTAACTGTTCTTGTGACCTGGAAATTATAGAACTGCATGCATGTTTGTACACTGTTTCTTTTCTCTTTCAGGTTGGAAACATAAGTCTCTCCCAGTTTCTGTAGAAGTTCCAAATCACAGTAAAATAGATCACATGAATGAGAAACTATTTTAAAGTTCCTAGTTAGTCACTAATGTTATGAGTACCTCTTCTGCTCAAGTTGATAAATTAGGCATAAATAACACTATATCACTAATTTTTAAACCTGATCCTTTTATGAGGATATGGAAGTCTTTTCCTCCAGGTTCACTAGTCAAGCGGTCTGAAAAATGTTAACTTCAATATTTATTAGGCAATCTGTTTTAAAAGTTGTCTTAAAGACAGTATTTTCAAATCTCAAATAATTTTTATACTTTCATCCCAGCTCATAGTATAGTATTCTTCCTGTGCACTGAAGATACATAGTATGAACATTGTTTTAATGCTAAGTAGTTCTAACTTCCTTGCAAAAAAAGATCAGGCACATTACCATACCCACCAACACTATCATGGCTCTTTTCCTGATTTTAAGTAGCAAGTACTCCACCCTCAACCCCCAAATACAATGATTAAATTGAATGATTGCAAGTGTGATCTTACACAAACTATTCTGGAGTTCCATTCCATTATTATATTTAAATAGAGTGTAAAAATATAATAAATTATTAATTGCATTTAGATTTGTATCTGTGTCTATAGCATCACTATAATAACTCAAATGAGAGCAATGGCAACTTAGCCAGGTAATAAAGAAAATAGCTCTTTTTAAGTCCTAAAAAAACCACAAATCACTTCTCAGAAGTTTATTTCAAATAATTTAACTAATTTAATTAACCCCAAAGTAAACACGTTAATTAGGTCCTAGTGAATGAAAAATTGGGACATTCTGGGATAATGAAAAAGTGGTAAAGAGTGACTGAATTATCTTTAATCTCATTTTTCAGGGGATTCATCATGAATAAGTCTTGCATTTATAATTTTTTAAAAATACTTTCAAGTAGCTGTCACTCCCAATAGGAATATCCATCTGGGTAATAATTTTGCCTCTCTTCCTCCCCACCAGCCTCTCAAAATCCAGACAAAAAAAAAAAGACATAATAATTGACCAGTAATAATATAGAAGTAATGCCATAAAATATCAATTAGTGGAATAAGCGTTGCTCTTCAAAAGCTCTTCCCACCCTGCTACATGACATTAATCAATACGTTTTAGGAACTCCTGAGAATACAGACAGAATTCCTGATGGTCTCACATGTACCCAGCATGGGTAAACCTTCACTCTCTAGCAATGAATTAAAGATTTTATATCTTAACTTGTAGGGAGTCAGAAATTACGAAGGAAAAGGTTTCAGGTCAGAACCCTGCGTGTCAGTGTCATTATCATCCCTCTTCACTCCACCATGAGAATAATTAATAATTCTTTCACCTTAACTGGAAGCTAATATTTCATAAGTACTTTCCTACTTTGTCTGAAACTCAAATACCTTGCAGAGAGGACAGCTGTTTTGGTTTTCATTGTAATCAAGTTGAAAGTACTCACAATGAACCTATTTATTTTTAAGATGTCCAAAATACGCTGTGTATGGACCCAAGATGAAGAAGAATTTCTTGATGAAGAACTAAGTCTCTGGAATATTAAATGAAGGATTATTCATCCATTCAGAAGTATTACATCTGCTGACCTAGATCCTCATATAAGAAAAAAGCATAACCTTTATGCAATGCTGATTTACTATTATTGATCACCTCCAGCATTTTAGTTTCTTTGATCCTTTGTTCAAGATAATTACAAGGAAAAAAATTACCTCATGACAATGTATTTTTCATTATTATTTTTCAGTACAAAACTGAAGGCATGGTAACAGAAAATTTGGAGAAAACTTTCCTTGCTCTCCATGTGGTAATTGCCATCTGTGTATGTGTTTTTTGACGATGAATACACAGTTTTTACAACAAAACTTCTAGCTGATCTCTGTAGCAAGAGAGACACACTGCCTGCATGGAGGTGTCATTTAATGCATATAGGGAAACAATAACATATTTTCAAATTGTCAGCTGAATTAACAGCTAAAGGAAATCCAAAGTTAATTTGGCATCTATAACTTTTTCCTATATTTTTGTTTTCTATGAGATTCAGGTTTTAAATTGTAAATTTAAAAGTACTAGAGTGGTATGATTTGTTTTGTTGCTGCGCATGTCCAACTGATGGTGATCTCTGACCTGACCAGCAGCGGAGCTGCCAGAGATGGGCCGGCAACAACACCCCGAGGGATCTGCAGGGCACAGAGGGAAATTCTCTGGTCCCAGGAGTTCAACGATGGTGTGGTCGCATGGTGCAGGCAACAAGGGAAGGATGGGTACAGCTGAAGTGTCAAAACTGAAGATGTTTATTAAATAAATAAAAGGGCACAAACAAGGGTGCAAAACAAAACATAAAGAGGTTGCTTCAGAAGACCACGAAGTGGGGCTAACACACGTATATGTAGTCTCTCATGGAATGTTCCAGAAGCCTTCTGGCCAATCACGGGCTGTTGATCTGCATGGCCACTTCCAGCTGGTCCCAGAGTCCTTTGCAAATCCTTTGCTCCTCACCATAAGCTGCCTGGATGTCATTAGTTGTGGCTTCTTGTTTCTTGAGGGCCAATGTTGGTTGTCTGTGGTGTGGCTGTGCAGCCAGTCCCTGGCCTGTTCCTCCAGGACAAGCTCCCACATTGTTTAATTTAATTTACTGCCTTTTTGTGGCAAGGAAAATCTAAAACAAACAAACCAAATTTACACCAAATGAAAAAAAAAACCTAAATAACTGGTGAGATGGAGAAATAATTAATTAGTTTTTTGGTTCCAGATATATTTGAATAAAAACAAAAATACAAGAAGAAAAAAAAAGAGGCAATGAATATAATGTGAAATACTTGGTAATTTAATGAAAAGTTAGAATAGAGCTTCAGGATTTTTTTGGTCAAGTTTAACTTCTAGAGCGTAAAATAAATTTAATCTCAAGGTTTCAGACGATGTTGAACTAACTAGGAACTGAGCAACAAAGCAATTTAGGAAAATGGCTTAGAAACCAATTTTTAAAACATCTACTAAGGTGATATTTTTGAAGGAAGAAGCCTTTGTTAGAAACATTAAAAAGTTAAAAATTGAATTTAAAAACTGTCAAGTTTATCAACTTGTTTCATGAAGAAGCAGCTTAATTTGTAATTTTCAAGTATTCGTGAGTACTCATACTTTAAAAAGTAAGAGAGAGAGAACAGAGAGAACAGAGCAAGTTGTTTAACTTAAAGGGTGAGATTCATCCTGTGCATGGATGTAGCATAGAGAGTATGTCAAACCTGAATTTTTATATAAGCGCAGGCTCTTAAAAAACGTTGGTGGAGCTTGTGTCCAGGTGAAATTTATGTCTGAAAAGAGTATTTGCAGCACTGTTTATATGACCAGATATATATCTGAAATAACCATTCTGACACAGGTTATTAATTTTTCAAAACATATATGTATATATGTGGCCAAAAGATGAAGGAGAGTAAATTGAAATTTTTAACTGGATATTGTTGTTGAATTTTACTACAAAGAGATCCAAATGTTGCAAAGGTTTTGGTGTTCTTCTTGTCAATTTACATTTTATTTGGCCTTCCTTCTTCATAATGAAAAGAAAATTCAATCACAACTACCTTGTATCTTTCATTGACATTAAAAAAAAAAAAAATAAGAAACATGTAGTTTGTTTAAGAGCACCCATGCTTTAGATAGAGTTGCTATATGAAAATGCAAGAAACAGTATATTGGATGCAAGTACCCAATAAACTCTAAGTAAATCTTTTTTCCTTTACTGCTACGCTACTTAGTGCAAGGTTGTACAGATGTCACAAGTTTTCCTTACTGAAATACTTCTGAAAGCAGTTATGAGTCAATGTGGGTCTGAAGAGCAAACTAAACCAACAAGGATTGCTTTGTTTGAAAATCTATTGAATTCAGAGAAAAAGTGTGCATTGTGATACTGGTAGAAGGATGTTTTGTAGGGAGGTAGAAAAATAAGATAATATTGTCCTCATTATTTGTTGACTTCATGAATGAACTAAACATGTCAAAGAGTCATAGAATTGCCTGGGTTGGAAGGAACCTCAAAGATTATTTAGTTCCAACCCCCTGCCATGGGCAGGGACACCACATTGCTCAGAGCTTCATCCAACAAGAGCTAGAACACTTCCAGGGAGAGGGCATCCACAATTTCTCTGGCCAGCTTGTGCCAGTGCCTCACCACCCTCCCAGTAAAGAATTTTTTCCGAATATCTAATCTAAATGTGCCCTCTTTCAGTTTGAAGCCATTCCCCCCTGTCCTAATGTGACCTCTTTTAGTTTGAAGACATTGACCTTTGTCCCGTCACTGTGTGCTTTTGGTAAATACAATATATACAATAATATATGAGAATAATATATCAAATATATGAAATGCCTACTAATATATAATATGCTATCATAGTATATTATAATAATAAATATATTCCAAATATCTAACTGATTTTATCAAAGCATCTCAAGGGTCTGTGACTTCATAACTTTTAGACTTTCATACCATCTTTCAGTGCAATATCTTACTGTAGATAGGATCCAGCTTCAGCTCCTATTTTGATACTAAGCCACTAGTATTCTATCACCTATCAGAAACAAACTAAACTAAATCAAAACAGACACACGAAAATAAATCCCCAAAACAACCAACCCAAAACCTTAAGCCACCACTGTATGAATTCCTTGGGAAACAATGTTCAGGTTTGCAAGGATGAGCATTCAAAAACCAGCAAGCATCAGTTGTTATTGAATGATTTGTACTTTTTTTAGCTTGTCATTTTATACAGGAATGCCTGCATACTGTTTCTGGATTTAAAAAGCCCTCTACAAAATAGTGACTTGTTATTTTCAAATGAGTTTTTTCTCATGTAATTTTTTTTCCTCAGGGTTGTTTTAATTGGTATTAATCCTATGATTAATATGTGTATTCCCATAATAGGAAAAATAGTATTGATTTCTTGAACAAATGTGAAGCACAGGTGATACGGGCAGCCACGTGGAGATGTTCCCGGCTAGCCAAATCTCCTGGCCTGTGCCAAGAAAGGCCACCCCCTATCTGCCCCTTGGGCAGTCTGGGTGGTGTGAGCAGGGCTGCTTCACTCCCAGCAGCACCAGGCTGCTCTGTGTGGCTGTTAGATGTCACTCCAAGTCGAAGGATCCAGAATAAAGGAAACGAGAGGGGCCGCTTGTATGGGTTCTCAAGAGGACGTAGTCTCTGAGAAGGTCCAGGGACAAGTGACAGGCACATGGTGTTGCAGCGACCTTAAGTATAGGAGAAGGTACTAGGGGAGGATACAAATCTCAACCAATGACAGGATAACAGGGGAAGAGTACAAGGTGGGGATCACATCGAGGCAACCAATGGGGAATCACCTGGGAGGGGAATCAGACTAAATATACCAATAACCCTCCGAAGGGAGGGAGATGGACATAGAAGGTTCTGGGGAAAAAAGTGAGGATATGTTTGATGGACTAGGATTGGGGCGCAGTACTTTCAGGATTGGCAGTGAAGGGTCGGGAAACAAGGGAGGTTCAAGGGAGATTGACATGGGGATTGACATAAGAACTGGCAGGAAAATAGGGGAAAACAACTTCAGGGCACAACCATTTGGGAAGCTGAATGGGGCACATGGTACAAACCACTTTAAACTTGTAATAAGAAACACATTAAATTTACAATAGAAAAACACACTACCACACACAGGTTAAGGTCAGAAATTATCATTTTATTGGCATGACCATTTGAAATGGCTGGATATTTTGAACAGCTAAGTATTTTATAGCAGATGCTCAGAATACAAAAATATTATGCTAGTGGATTGCTCAGAAAATCTGAAAAGCAGACTCTGTCCTATATCTGTTTGGGAAATCAGGGAAAACACATTAGAATAGGTGCTTATGATTCTTTGTTTTATCTCATGAGGGGTCATCATCCTTAAAGACTCATATAAAACAACTATACTGTGCAGGCACCTAGAATTCAAACAGTGATGGGACATCTTTCCATTGTTCTCTGCGCAATGCTTTGTCAGTCTTGTCATCCCCTTTCCCTCTTCCACTTTTTTTAAGCCTTTTCATATACTCCATTGAAAGGAAGAATCTTTTTGCTGTCTGATCCAGGGATTATTAAGAATCCAGATAGTTTCCTTGCTACATTTTAAAATAATCCACTGTGAAAAACTCATGCTTTTTAAGACCATGCTGGGAATGACTTTAAATTTATTTTAGTTTTTTAAGGATAAATGTTTATCACAGAAAAAAAAAAAAGGAGAAAAGATTCATACTGCTCTGAAGAACTAAATGTAATTTTTGTTGTTTCTGTCAATCTATATATCCTGGTCTACTTTCCAAATAATTTCCTCCCTCAAAGTGGGGTGGATTTTTTTTTTTTTAATCAAATCCATATCTGCGGGGAACTAGGTTTGTGTTTCAAGGAAAAAAAAAAAAAAAGTAGACAAGAAATTTAATGTATTCCAAAATGGGAGAAAGGGAAGAGAGTAGTGCAGTGCAGGAGGTACACCCTCAATTTCGTTATGGGTAAACTATAAATCAAGAAAAACAAGTAAACAATTGCTTAATTATATCAGGATTTATATTGTCTGGAAATACCATGTCAGGAATTCTTTATCTTTGTTAAAACGATTGTGTCCTAAGGTGAGAACCAGAAGACCAAGCACCTGAAGGGTGTTATGGCTGTGGTGGATCCTTTCACACCCCTCCTGGGAAACCTACATGCTCAATTCCCTCTTTGAAATGCCTATAAACCACCACACACAGCATGGGGAATACAAAGGAAGAATTAGAGAACTGAATGTGGTCAGAGGGCTGTTACATCACTGGAATTTAAGAGATATATTGGGACAGCTTGCATGACTGGAATGCTGTCACGGATGGCTAATGTAATATAGGAAAGACAGGCCAGAAGGTGAGGTTGTGAAGTTGCCCTTTATGTGAGAAAACAAACAGTATCTATTGACCTCTACCTAGAGGTAGATGAAGAACAAGTCAAGAACTTATGAGTAAGAATTCAGGGGCAGGCAAACATGAGTAACACTCTTGTATGTGTTTACTACAGGCCAGCTTATCTGGAACAGGAAGTCCTCTACAAAGAGCTGGAAGCAGCCTCATGATCACAGGCCCTGGTTCTCATTGCAGACTTCACACTCTCTGCTGGAAAGGCAGCATGACAAGGCACATGCAGTGCATTACGGATCACTTTTTGACACAGGTGGTGGAGGTCCAACAAGAAGAGGTCTGCTGCTGGACCTGCATGAGCAGAGAAACAAGGACTGGTTGGGGATGTGGAGTCTGGGAGCAACTTTGGCTGCAGTGACCATGAGGTGGTGGAGATTAGGATCCTGTGTGAAAGAAGCAGGGCAATTAGTAGGAATAAACCCCTGGACTTCAAGGCTAACACTGGCCTCTTCAAAGACCTCCGTGGAGGAATCCTGTGGGTTAGGGAATTCAGTCATTCAGTCAGAATATTCAGTCATCACTTCCTCCAAGCTCAAGATCAGTGCATTACTATGAGTATGAAATCAAGCCAAGGGAGCAGGAGACCCACATGGGTGATAAAAGAGCTGCTGGCAAAACTCAGACAGAAGAAGGAAGTTTTGGAACATGGAAAAAAGGACAGGCCACACAGGAGAGATATAAGAATGTTGTCATGTTATGCAGGGATGAAACAAGGAAAGCTAAGGTGCACTTTAAATTACATCTGACAAGGGATTTCAAGGACAACAAGAGCAGCTTCTTCAAGTACACCAGTGGCAAAAGGGACACCAGGAAAAAAGAGGGGCATCTCCTCAATGAGGTGCCCTGGTGACAGAGGATACAGACAAGGTGGATGATTTCTTTCCTTCAGTCTTTACTGCTGTCATGGTTTGGCACTGGCCCAATGCCAGGCACCCATGAAAGTCGCTTGCCCACCCAATTGACAAACCAGTACAACTGCTACGAATCCCACACCTGGCAGTCAATATCTCTCTCTTCTGTTGTCTGGAGAAATGACGGCTTTCCCTTCATTGACGAGGATTGGGTTAAAGATCATTTGGGCAATCCTGACACCCACAAATCCATGGACCCTGATGGGATGTGCCCATGAATGCTGAGGGAGCTGGCCGATATTATTGCTAAGCCACTCTCCATCCTCTTTGAAAGGTCAAGGAGACCAGAAGACGTGCCTGAAGACTGGAGAAAAGTCAGTCACTCCAGCCTTCAAAAAGGGCAAGAAGGAGGACCCAGGGAACTACAAGCCAGTCAGCTCCACCTTAGTTCCTGGGAAGCTGATGGAACAGCTCATACTGGATGTCATATCTAAGCATGTGGAGGAAAAGAAGTTTGTCAGGGGTAGTCAATATGGATTCACCAATACTTGACCAATCCAATTGCATCTGTCGTGGCAGGACTGGCTGGGCAGAGGAGATGAGAACAGTGGATCTTGTCTCTTGATTTCATCAAGTGCTTTGACACTGTTTCCCATAACATCCTCATGGGAAAGCTCACAAAGTGTGGATTGGATGAGTGGAGAGGGAGGTGATTGGGAGCTGTCTGCATGTCAGGACTCAGAGAAAGAACTATGATCAGCAAAACTGTCTGGTTGGAGGCCTGTAGGCAGTGGTGTTCCCCAAAGGCCAGTACTGGGACCAGTCTTCTTCAATTTGTTTGTCCATGATCTGGATGAAGGGACAAAATTTGCTGAGGATACACAACTGGGAGGAGCAGCTGATACACCAGAAGACTGTGCTGCCATTCAGCCACACTGGGCCAGGCTGGAGAAGGGAGCAGGGAGGAACCTAATGGAGTTCGACAAAGGCAAGTGCAGTGTCCTGCACCTGGGGAGGAACAACCCCAGGCATCAGCATAGGCTGGGGACTGACCTGTTGGAGAGCAGCACTGGGGAGAAGCCCCTGGAGGACCTGGTAGACAAGTTATCTGTGAGCCAGCAGTGTCCTTGCAGCCAGGAAGGCCAATGGGATCCTGGTGTGCATTAGGAAGAGCATTGCCAGCAGGTTGAGGGAGGTGATCCTTCCCCTCTGCCCAGCCCTGCTGAGGCACATCTGAAATGCTGCATACTCCTTAGGATAAGAAAGACAAGGAGATATTGGAGAAGGTTGAGTGGAAGCCATGAAGAAGATGAAGGGTCTGGAGCATCTGTCTTATGAGGACAGACTGCAGAAGCTGAGTCTGTTTAGCCTGGAGAAGAGAAACCTGGGAGGGGTTCTTATCAGTGCATACAAATATCTTAAAGGATGGGTGTCAAGAGAAGCCAGATTCTCCAGTGGTGCCCAGCATCAAGACAAGGGGCAATGGGCACTGAAACACCGACACTTCCATCTGAATATAAGGAAAATGTCTTTACACTGAGGGTGACAGAGCACTGGAAACAAGCTGTCCAGTGAGGTTGTGGAGTGTCTCTCACTAGAGATATTCCAAACCTGCCTGGATGTGATCCTTTGCAACCTTCTCGAGGTGACCCTGTTCACAGGTCCCTTCGAACCCCAACCATTCTGTGATTCTACAATAACATTAGAAAATGGATAGTTTTTATCTTAATTGGATGTTCAGTACAAATGAATTTGTGTAATTCCAATATTAAGAATTAACACTCAGCTAAATAAAATTCATGCCACTTATCCGTATTTTCAAACTTCATTTAATCAGACCATAATACCTATGTCAGGTAAATGAAGTACAAAAATGTTATAAAACTCTCTCTTAGAAGGATGCAAGGAGCAGATTCAGTCTGTCTTTTTCATGGTATGTAATTAATAATTCCTCAAGTCATTATTTTGCTTTTGGTAGACTGTACGCCAAGTAAGTACTACATATAAAAAGAGATGAAAGAGTCTTGCTGTAGGTAATTTATTTCACTCCTACCCAAGCCTTGAGAAATATTATGCAAAATTGGCATACAGTCTACTTGATGATGAAAAAAATCTCATTTAATTAAGTCTGAATTTATGAAATCCTATGGTCTATAAATGATGTTGTACCATTAGGTTAGCATATACTCTAGGATTCATGGTATTTTGAAGAGGAATGATTAAGGATGTTGTTAGTAAATCTACAAATAACAGGACACACAGCATTTAAACATTACCCTATCATCTATGCAACAAATGTTCAGCATCATTATGTTTCCACAATAGCAATTTGCTATTGCTCTGTGGGGTAAGCAATCAATATAGGCAGGGAATGTTTTTTATATCCTTAGAAAGAGAGTACAGTTTAGCCTGTTTCAGCCTTTGCAAAATCAATAGGCATGTCTCTTTATATGGCAGATAATTAGTCTCAGTTGCAGATAAGACTGACAAGGTATGGGCTATAATTAACACAGGAAAGACTTACACAATGTTCATGCCTTTGTTTGTAAAATGTCATTCAACTTTTTACTGAGCATTAAACATAAATATTGTTTATATCCCTAAAGCACAAGGATCAGCCTAGAATTTTAATTGTTTCACCACAAATAACAGCCTCTAAAAGTGATGCTATAAGAATGTTTAGTGGAATACTCAAAGTGTGCTTAATACTGATCTGAACCTGGGTATGGAGAATAACTTTATATTCAAAATACATAATAAATAGATTTCAAATCACACTCTGATCTCAGTCAAAGTTCATACAAATGGCTCTTGCCATCAGAAACAGGTAATTTTCTCATTCACACTGGCAATTTGTCCTCACTGTTTGTCTTGGGGATGGGGTGTTTTTGGTTTTGTTTTTTGTTTTGGTTTGGTTTTGTTTGTTTGGTTTTTGCTTTTGTTTTTGTTTTTTATCCCATACCATTTTTGGTTGTTTTGTTCTGTGTCTTGGGGGGTCACTGCCCTGCGCCCCAGCTAGAGGAGTATTGTGATGGGTGAGAGCCAGCCCAGGATTTCTTGTGAGACTTGGGGAGGTGAGGGGTGGTTGCATCCTCGTGGATGGGAGATTTGGCTTGAGGGCCACGCAGTGTGGTGTCTCTGACCAGAGATACTGTTGTCTTGTGGGTTTTGCCTGTTTCTTTTTGTTTCTTCTCCTTTTGCACCATGACTTGGCTTACTGGCTTGCTTCTCTGCTTGTCTGCTGCTTGGGAGTCCAAAGCCAGTGTGTGCTACACAGAGACCTGGGACTGGGAACATCCCATCTGCTGCTGGGGGCTGCCCCTCCCTGCACACCCTGTCCCTGGGATCAGCCTTTCACTCTTTTTCCTGTTTTTTTTTTTTTTTAATGCTATTCAGTATTAACTATTTGGGATTACATTCACTGATTATTAGTTCTCTTTTGAGATTTAACCACAGTAAAACTAAGGCTCATTAGAGGCTAACATTTAGACTCATTAGCCTATGAGTCCCTGTGTATCATGAACTCATGTACTGGAGTCTTTTGCCTTGATGGTGTCTCAGTTTGCATTCTGATCCAGTAGGTGATGCATTCAGACATAAAGGGATAAAGTTCTCACAAACCCAGTTCCTTACAGCTACAGACAGAGCACTGGCTCCCTCCAAAACTTGAACTGGTCATAATTTGTTAAAGCATCTTTAATTCCTTCAATTTTTCCTGTAAAATAATAACCAGTGGCTTCAGGCCTCTAGGAAATAAAATTACAAAGGAAGCCCTCTGCTTTAATGGTACAGAACTGGTTGATGCATAAATGACATTTCACATTTCCTCCAGAAGCAATTTAGGAGAATGCTCCTTATTGGCTTTTAGCATGTGGCCTGAAACATCAAGAGTGACAGAAGATTTAAAACATACTAATAGGTATAATCTTTTGACCTCTAGTGATAACCTAAATATTAAACTGTTCTGACAAATATTTCAAAGATGTGTCTAATCAGTCAAGCAGCTTTGCTTTGCATTATATTTCTTTCTTTTTCTGCTTCCTGTGGACAGTGGCTGGACAGTGCTATTTCCATGTGTACTTCTGTCACATTGCTGGATCAGTGAGGTATTCAAACCACAGTCCACATCCATTCCATTGAGACTGGATGTTCACCTCCCTTGCAAATCTTTTTCTTTTCCTTCCTTTCTTTCTTTTTCTTTCTTNACAGAAACCATTTCAAAGTTTTCTAATTAGATGTGTTTGTTTTCTTTGTTTTTTGTTTTTTTTTAAATATCCCAAAGAAAAAATGGTTGAGATAATGTCTTAATTTATATAAATATATAGACCTCATCTCATTATATAGAAAGAAAATGAAATACAGCTCCAGGGCAGGAGATCCCTTGCAATTCCTGATTCTGAAGTTAAAGTTTTGGCTTTTTTTGTACCTTCAAGTACAGCCAATAGGTTGTTCTGTCAATAAGGATGAGTCAGTCATAGAATCACAGAATAATTTACTTTGGAAAAGTTCTTTGAGACCACTGAGTCAAAATGTAAGCCCAGCACTGTGAAGTCTACCACTAAACCATGTCCCTAAG
>VXBC01012721.1:619240-641119 GCA_013399945.1 Ploceus nigricollis | reverse complement strand
TTCTCTCTTTCTTTCTCTCTTTCTTTCTTCTTCTCTTCCTCTCTTCCTTTCTTATTACTATTATTATTAATATGACCAATGGGTTCAGTAAGAGAGGACATCCCTTGCTTGTAAGAGCCATAGAAGTGGTTACCTTGTACCTTAAGGAAAAGGGGATTTATAGTATTTATTCCAAAGAAAGAATGAGGATGATAACCCACTTGGGAACAAATTAACATACCTCAAGACCTTTTGATGATCTCTGCCTGTGTCTCTCTGTAAAGCATGGTCTTATTACTTGCATACTTCATACTTCAAATGAAAGTTGAGAATAAAAACACAAAACGTGAAAACTTCAGATCCCAGTACAGAGATGGATTAATAATATGATTATACTAAGCTCTTCAGGCCAAGTTATTATATACTTTCAATAGATTTANCTAAACCATGTCCCTAAGAATCATGTCCACAGGTCTTTTTAAATACCTCTGGGGATGGCAGCCCAGCCTCTTTCCTGGGCATGCTGTTCCAGCGCCTGATAAATGTTCCCGTGAAGAATTTTTTCTTAATACTCAATTTTAATCCCCTGGTGTAATTTGAAGGCATTTCTTCTTGTCCTTTCACTTGGGAGAATGGAAGAACCCTCGACTCACCTTAACTTCCCTTCAGATTGTTCTGTAGAACAAGAAGCTTCCCCCAAACGTCCTTTTCTCCAGGATGAACTTCCACAACTCTCTCCTCATCAGACTTGTGTTCCACACCCTTCCCCAGCTCTATTTCTCTCCTTGGACACACTATAGCCCCTCAATGCCTTTGTTCCAGTGAGGGGCCCAGAACTGGACACAGGATTTGAGGTGTGGCCTCACTGGTGCCCTGTACAAGGGGACAATCAGTGCCCTGGTCCTGCTGCCACACTATCACTGATACAGGCCAGGTGCCACTGGCCTTATTGGCCACCTGAGCTCATGTTCAGCTGCTGTTGACCAGCTCCCCCAGGCCATTTTCCCCACGGCAGTTTTCCAGCCACTCTGCCTCAGCCTGTAGTGTTGCCTGGGGTTGTAGGCAGGTTGTTGTCCTCACTGAAGTGCAGGACCCAGCACTGGCTTTGTTGGACCTCATAAAATTGGCCACAACCCAATGATCCAGCCTGTCCAGATCTCTTTGTTGAGCCTTCTTTTCCTCCAGTCTATTAACATTCCTATCCAACTTGGTGTTCTCTGCAAACTGACTGAGGGGTCACTCAATTCCTTTCTTGAGATAGTTGGTAACATTATTAAACAGTATCAGACCCAAATACTGAGCCACTAGCGACCAGCCACCAATAGGATTTAGATCCATTCACCACCACATTTTGGGCCTAGCAATCAAGACTTTTTTTTTTACCCAGCAAATACTGCACCTGTCCAAGCCATGAATAGCCCGTTTCTCTAGGAGAATGCTGTGGGAAAAGCAGTCAAAAAGAGATAAGTGATTAAAGGCACACATCTTAAAACACTTTCAGACGTGTAATAGTCCAGAACTCCTGTGTGAACATATTTCCATCCCAATAAAACTGTCTATTTAATGAGATCAATGCTTCTTAGCTAAAATCATTATAGACCTTTTTGTGTTGCCAAGGTAGCTCAGAGCTGTGTCAATCTGCAACGGAACCAGTCCCAAAACTTTTTCCTATTTTATTATTTGCTACTATAGCTCTTTCAACCTGCAATGGAATCAACCCCAATTCTTTTTCCCAATTTCATTATTTCCTGCTTTATAATTTAAAATAGTAACAGCTGTGCATGTCACTCGAGAATGGAATGAACAGGATCCAGTTTAGTTTGCACTACTGGGTAAAAGAAAGCTGAATGGAATGGTAGGTATTAACTACTGTCTCCAGACTTTAGACTGCTCCTACTTGACACTTATGACCTAATTCCCTTATTGATGATACTAATTTAAAGTGAGTGACCAGGGATCTCACTGAGATCAGAACAGTTGCACACAGTAATGCAATGTGCGGTTACTCAAGTGATTATTGCTATACAAAAGCCAAGGCACCTACTACTCACTTTTAAACATCACCTATCTTGATCTGTAGAGAGATAGTCTGCAAGTTTTAAATGTTCCTCTACAGACTATTTTTAAGCTGTGCATTGATTAAAACAAAACTATGGATTTACCATAATACTTGCTTATATCTGGAAATATATGTTATTTTATTAATTCACATATCTGTGTGTTGTCACTTCTGGGAAAACAATCTGAAATAGTATTCTGGAAATTTTGTAAGAGTTGTGTTTTATTTTTTCCTTTAAAAAATAACCTCTGGAAGATGGTGGCTTTCTCCTCTTTGGATTTATTCAATGCAGCATAATTTTGTATTTACAATTTGAGTTAGATCCCAGCCATTGAAATATGGAATTGTTTGGGTTGAAAGGGACCGTAAAGATCATCCAGTTCTAACCCCTCCGCAGTAGGCAGAAATACCTTCCCCTAGACCAGGTGGCTCAAAGCCCTGTCCAGCCTAGGCTTGAACACTTCCAGGGATGAATGCACAATGCTCTGTTTCCTGATTCCATTGCATCTTGATTATTACTGTTCTGCTGACTTCTGTACTGAATCTACTCTAAAATGCAGATGGAATGCTTCAGCTATTTTCCAGAGAGTTAAAAATGGTCAAACTCATTAAAAAAAAAAAGAAAATCAAGCAAAAAAAAAACCACCACCACCAACCAACAACAACAACAACAACAACAACAACATCAATAATCCCAAAAACAAACCAGGAAGCCCCAAACCCAAAGAAACAAACAAAATAACCTCACAAATAAAAAACCCACCAAACCAAGGTAAACCAAATCATAAGTGTTGACACATTTAATGTTCCATCCATCCAAACATCCTTGTCTTCTGTAACTTCCCAGTGATTTCAGGAAACAGCTAAAATACTTTCCCATCTGCTTCTGAAATGCCTACAGTTCATCTTTCACACTTTCTTCTCTACTTTTCTATTGCTCAACTGATGTTTTCTTTTCCCTCCTTTTAACATAGAGCTGGAGGTTAGACTGAAATACACCTTATTTTTCATTGTGCTAATAGTCCAATCCACACACTGTCAAGCAGCAAAGAGGTACTCTGACAAATGTGTCCTTCCAAAATAGAACTGACCCTGAATACAGCTGCTAATTCCCTTTTTATATACTCAATAAGTCACAATGAAAAAATCAATCAAATGTCATCATTGCATCATTAAAAAATGAGATACAATATATTCGAAGTCTGAGGGAAAAAGGAGACTAAGGTTAAAATCACAAACTGTAGCTATAATTTATGGCTTAATTAAACCTGCATTGATATCCTTATCTGACAACACCTTTTTTTCTCTTAATTGTCTCAGTGGGAATGAATCACAAGGGGTATGTTTATCCAAATCTCAAGAGGCAGTACCAAATCAGATAGGAAATGGGAACAGAAGTATTGAAGATTTCTAAAGTTCTCAATTCCTTCTTGCTCTTTTCATCCTCTTTGCAAGATGACATCTATCCCAAAGTTGTAGAGAGTTTTGAGAAAATGTCATGCAAGAAAACAAATTATTGCTTTTTTTTCTGTAAAAGCAAAAAATTATGACAAAAGTAATTGTGTTTCCTCATATAATTTGGAATACATCCTTTTGATAGCAAAGAGTTTTTGCCTTACAGAAAGAAAGAGGCATCCATATTATACAATAGCCTGACATGCAGATTTGACACTGCAGGATTACTATATAGCAGCAGCTGGGTAAAACCACGAAGAGAAGGAAATGCCTAAAAAATACAAAAATGGCCAAAACTCCAAAGCCATTTGGACCTTAAAACAGAGAGACTAATGAAAGCATCACCAGGAGGTTTCCCTTGCATGACCATGGAGCTTCATTCATCTGACATCTCCCTTTCAATTTGATATAAAGCATAACTGAAGAATTGTGTATTTAACCTGTTTTGGGTCACTGTTTTGGGTCTCACGTGTGAGAATTTACTGCATTATTCAAAACACAAAAAGGCAGTGGCAGGGAATACAATATTTCAGTTTAATTCCATAAACAAAAACCTACAAGAGAAATGTGTTCATTAGAAAGAAGTGAAAAGATTTTATCAACTTTTGATACATGTAATGTAATTGCTTGCAGAAGTTTGAAAAAGCATCCAAATGCCAACTCAACATTCCTTCAATGGGGAATAGAAAAAAAGAAAATAAAATAAATTTTCATGAGAGACACTTCCCCAAAACACTTGCCTTTCTTGGCTGGTACTACATCTTAAAAATTAATTGTGTTTCTTCATTGATACGCTGTCACCAGCATTTGAAAGCTGGCAATTTTGTTTGCTTCATTTCTTTTCTCTCTCTGGTCTTCCAAGTAATTTTACCATTTTTTAATTTTTCTTCCTTGTCATGGCACAGTGCCAGTGCACCCATGAAAATATAATTTTCCTAAATGACTGCTGTGATATGTGACCAGGAACAGAGCAGAGGCTCAAGCTTAGAAATGGAGAGAAAAACTTTATTAACCTACACAAGAATAAAAAGCACACACAGGAAACAGAATGAAAACCTTCCAAAACATTTCTCCTCCTCCCACCCAATTTCCACCCTTACACAGTGAGACAAAACCTTGGATTCCCAATCAAGTCACCACCCCTCAGACAACCAATTCTCAGTCCATCAAGGGAGAGAGGAGTCTCTCTTGTACCATAGTCCCCCACAGGAAACATAGTTGAAACCTCCCGTGTTTCCATGTCACACATGGCACCGCCCAGAGAAAATTTGCCATCGTGACATCCTCCTCCCATGTACAGTGCTGTCACCTCTGTCCATGGACCAAAACTGCATATAGGGTTCCTTTAAGGATGCTTGGCCAAGTACCAGAAAACAACCATTCCTCATTTCCGGACAACGGTCCCCCCCCATTTTCTCCCCTGGGGCCAAGGATCTCAAGAACAGAGATCTTCTTCCCTGAAGACAGAGGGCACCACCACACCTTCCTCATCCCTTCTCTGTTCACTTCACTCCTGCACTGGCAGTCACTGCAGCAGGTCACTCTCTTGGCTCAAGCCATTGCATCTGCCCAAATGCAGGCTCTGTGTTATAGGCAAGTTGGTTCAGTCTATGGCTATACAAGAAAAGTCCAGCCCAGGAAGCCACTCCATCATCTCCTCCCACCTAGGATTCCTTTCTAATCTCCCTCTGACATCTCAGGTCCCAGGCTGGCTCTCTTCTCTCTCAAATCACCAGCCAGGAGAACTAATGTCTAGAAAAGTTTCCTTTGCCCAAGAAAATGGTTAAAAGTCTCGGCCTCCGCTGCCCCTCAGGATGGCTGAAGTCTCACAGGCTGCCCAGAACTCCCAAGGCCAGGCATCTTCCTTCCCCCACCTTCTCTTTCTCCTCTGCCAGCGTGCTGCCAGCACATGATATCAAATTTCAAGGCGGCACTGTCTCTCTCTCTCCCTCTCTGAGGCGGGAACAAAAGACATCTCAGTGGTTCTCCACCCTTCCATCCTGAGGGGGCTGGCCTGGTTCCATTCCCTTCACCCCCTCTCTCTCCGTGGCTCCAGCCCACCTCAGCCATGCCGCGTGGCTTCCCCTCCCCCACCCAGCTGTGGCTGGGCAGGGGAGGTTCTGCATTCTTCACTGACTGGAGCAAAAGAGCGAGTCCTTCTGGGAGTTCTCTGCTTTTAACCCCCTGTGTACCCAGAGGCGTATCCATGTCTTCAGTGGTCACACCAGGTGTCAATATTCAAATCTGACCACTGATTGGTTTGACTGTTACTTCCTGAAAAACTCACTTCCTTATCAAACCTGGACATCCCTCAAAAGCATTTATGCCTAAATTCCCTTGTTCTTTTAAAATGTTTCACTACCTGCAAAATCCATCTGCTTCAGATGTTTTTCTACTACACTAGAGGGTGAAAATTAAAATAACTTAATGACTTACTGCCTGCAAAATTACTTTCATTTTATCATGAATTTTAGTTCAGTCCCATAGTGAGTGCAGATTCAGTGCAAGCTTGTGTTTTGTGCTCTGAATTTGGGATCTTAACTAAATTAAAGACACCCTCTTAGTCAGAAACTGTATATTAATCTGTAGAAAGATTAATTTTCAGAACATAATACAGTACTGATCACTTGGAAAATTTGTGCTTGGTAACTCCACACCCAAAAAGTAGATTCAAAATAAGTACAAGGGTTACAGAGCTTTTTGAACCAAATTATGGAAGTGGGGTGTTGTGGGTAGGGATGTTTTGCTACTTCTTTTTCCTTATACTCATTAAGAGTTCTTTGGTTGTTGCATTAGCAGACCTTGGGAATTAACATGTCACTATAAATGTAGGAGATACACAGATTTAGAAACAGACCAGAATAAGGCTTTAATTACATAAGTTTTGTTCATATTTAAATCAAGGAGGCATCAGCTTGACCAATGTATTTGAAAAGAAGTAGACTGTTTACATACAAGCATCACATGTTGAAGTTATTTGTGTTTCATCCACCTTTTTAAGGTTTTAAATTAAGCTGAATTAAAAAAATATATTGACTTCTTATATGCAGAGCACTGAACTCCTCCTTTCTAATTTTTGGGTTTACCTTTAGAGTGTAGAGTATTTTCTTAAAATATGCACTATGTTGAAAGACAAGATAACCAGAGCCTCACAAATTACTCGTTTAGAAACTGAACAAGAGTGTATAATACCATGGATCAGTTTTCGCAATAGATTTTACAAATTTCCTCCTTGTTTTGTCCGCCTCTTTTTGGCAAGATTATTTAAAATATCTAATTTATTAAACTACAAAGAATAAAAAAGACCCCAAACCAACCAAACAAACAAAAAAAAACCATCCACCCCAAACTCATATCTATGGGCTTGCCAAGAAGTACCTGAATACATGTTTTTATTTGGAGTAAGATTTTTTTTCTCCCATACTCAAATTTCATTTCCTGATTCATTCTGCATGAAGTCAATCTATTCAGTGCATAAATTGAACATACTGCATAATAAGGCAATAATTGTGTTCAGCTATAGATGTTCAGATGAAAATTGTTTAATATTAAAGCACTGATTTTTATCTGAATTTGCAATAGGATATTTTTTGTTTCAATGTACTGTACCTAAAATAACCTTACTAGCCATTTTCCTCCTATTTTATCAGTAAGATGAAGCCAGCTGTACTTTTTGATTTAATGATGCAGATATTTATGTGAACCATTAATAAAAGTTGTCATTGTTGCAAAGTTTATTTTTTACCTGGCTTTAGCAAGTGGAGACGCACCATTTTTTCAGCTCTTAGAGTTTCAGCCAAACAGACTGATAAAAATGAAACTGCTCCTGTAAACATCCAAGCTTAAAGCTTGATTGGGACAGAAAAGAAAAAAGGAAAATTGCGGCTCCCAGGCTCACCAAGTTGATAAATTCAACTAATTGACTTCTGTGTCTGCTGAAACTGCTATTCACAGTAGTTATGGCAAATTACAATACAGATGGCTACAATCAGGATGTAGTAACTGAATTTGTATGGAAACCTGAAGGACAAGTAAGTAAAAGTCTGTGTAGCTACTGTAGCCTTTCATACTGTATGAATGTATATTTATGACATTTAGATTATCTAAAGATTTTAGTCTCAACTTCAATTTGAAGAGAATCCTGATTATTTAGACATGTGTTTCCTTCTGATGAATGCAGCTACACAGATTAATAAGAAAAGAAACTGGTGAATATAAGGATTTTCAAAGAGTCTTTTTTCTTAGTATGTAGTATTAATAAATAGGGCAAATACCAAATGGAAAGAAGGAGAGCATTGAATAACATTTTTAGGATTGTGGAAGCAGTTCAAACATTCTCCTCTGAGGAGTTTTGATGAGAAAACTGATATTCACTACTATATATAAACAAATAAACAAAAAAGCAAAACAATCAAAACAACCCCCCCACCCCGAACCAAAGTAATAACTTTCTGAATCAGTGTCTGTAAGAAGATGTCTAGGTTTGCAAGAGAGGTGTCTGCTAGGGAAGGCAGGAGTTTCCATTGGAGTGGAGAATGTAAACCTCTCCCTTCAAATTATTACAATTTTGAAATTAAGGGGCTCCCAGGCAAAGATAGGAGGATAGGATTAACAGTTCTTCACTAGTATGTATAATAAAGCAAACAAACAACCACAACTACAGCCTTAGTAACAAGCAGAACCCAGAACCCAGTGACAGCCTTTGTCGGCTGCAGCACTTTCCCCTTTGGTGCAGTTACAGTCACAGCCGGCAGGGGCGCTGCTGGCTCCCGGTGGACAGGGCAGGTGGGGTGATCCCCCCGCGGCTGCAGGGGGCGCTCTGGCATGGGCTCGGGGAGCACGTGGCAATGGCGGCTTGGCCGAGACGGGAAGGGATGGCCTGGGGCAGCCGATCCTGGTGTCCCAGCAGGACTCTGAGGAAACACCAAGTTGGAACAGCAGGAATGAGCAAAGATCATGGGCTGGTGGATGAAACTCCACAGCTGTGGCTGGAACTGCGGGACATCTCGACAGGCAGGGAGTACGGGGCTCCAGTGCAGTGAAAGCTTGGAGCAGTGCCAAAAAGACAGCGGGGGCGGGGCAGCGGTGGCCCGGCTCCCAGCAGGGCAGAGGGAGGCGAGTCCAAGATCCCGGGCACCCGAGCAAATGGGCACACGCCCCTCTTTTAGTGAGGTGGGCGCCAATAAGATCCCGGATCAGTGGCTGCTCCTACAAGCAAAGGCTCACCCCACGGCAGAAGAAACAGCTCTGGGCTGGGCTCTGGCAGCAGCAATGAACTCCCCTCCCAAGCGGTGGCTCCAAACTGTTCTCCTCCAAAAAAAGAGAATGAGTGAGCCTGCAGCTGCCCCATTGCCTGTCCTTTACCTGCCCCCAAACCTCGTGGTATCTTCCTCCTTGGAGAGAAACTCCCTGAGAAAAAAAAAAAAGAAGTGCAGCCAGATGCTACACTCCTCTTCCCACCTTGGTCACTTCTTTTGTTTTTCTGAAGTACCCCTAAGTACCCAGTAGTTAGTTTCCTAGCAACTTATGGGAAAAAATTCTGTAAGTAAAAAAGAAAGAAACCCAACCCACAAGAGAGGAGAAGATTCCATTATTAGTGCAATATTTTTAAGACATAAGAGCTCTCAGTTAAGATATCTGTTCTAAGAAAGCATTCTGGTAAGGACGTTAGTAGGAGGGAGGGCGGAAGTTATGAGAGCAGTCACATCATAAAGAAGTACAATTTTTAACATCAGTACCTAGAAAACACACCTGTTAGAAGAACCTTCAAATGTTTTTATTTCATAAGCATCATCAGAAGCGTACAAGAAGGTCAATGGTAATCCTAAACAGATGTGGAAATCAAATTTTTTTACTCTGTGTGACCTGAGATTTGACAAGTTATTTTCCTTATGTTTTTACAATTTTATTATTAATAGACCTATTCAATCAGTCTGGCAAGATCTGGGAATTTCTCTTGTTGATTTTATTCAGTTGGCATTTTTTTCATGTTGTTGCTATTGTTTTCTTAACATTTTTCACTCCTCTGAAACCCTTTGAGATGCTATTCACAGGGAATTCCTGAATTCTGCTCTAGTCAATATTTAAATATGGTCACCAGCACCCACTGTGCTGCTAATATTTACTTCTTTCATTCCAATGTCTCATTTACAATGTTTTTGATTCTTCTGCAGATTATTATACTTTCTGCATCTGTGCTGAACAGTTACAGAGATAAAGTATGCAACCTTGGCATACATTTCTCTTGTTACAGTCTTCAGCAGCTTCACAATCTGTACTGATTTTTTTCATTAGCTGCATATTTCATGTCACCATTAGGCATTCAAAAATATGTATAATCTGACATATTGGGTTTCATCAAGTCTTTTCAAAATCAACAAAACATTAATGAGCTTTTCTTTGAACTTGTGGAGCGTACATATAGCATCATTTTGTTTCTCATGCCTATTTCTATGTTTCTATGTATCCAAACATCTTAATGCTTATCTCACAGTCTTGATAAATACATTTGGAGTTTTAACTATCCTTTTTTTTTTTAGTAAATTTTATACTTCAAAAGTTTTTTATAGTCTTTAGTAGAGGAATAAAAACTAATTATTTGAATAAGTTTGTATATTTATCTTTCAAAGTTTACTCTTGTAATATATGTTTGGTGTAATTAATACATTTTCAGAATATATATATGTGATAAACCGGGTGTAGGGGAGATTCTTAAGAATTACAGAAACATAAAACCAAAGCTGGGAAAAGTTGCTTCACCAGGTTGCAGAAAAGCGGACAGAGAGCTGAAAAGCCACCTAATTAGCATCCCAACAGGCTCAGCCGGCACAAGAGAATGGCTCCTTGGCCGGCAATCAGGAAACACCCAAGTCATTAAGTGGTTGGGAGATAGGCATCCCAACACAGGAATTCATCGCTTTTCAAAAGCAGGCTTTGCTCAGCACCACCGCCTAGGAATGGATGAACTCGTACAATGGTGAAACAGCAGACAGGTCCAAAGGAGAACTTCATTTACAAGCAAAAGAGCGGGCTTACTATGGTGATCATCCATCTTTCAGGGGACACCTGGACGATACTAGGGGCCATGATCGACCACCACCGGCGATCATCGGTTACCAGAATCAGTTTCTGTCCAGCCCAGCGCAGAGAAAGGAGACTGCATGAATATGTACACCAGCGTAAAGAAACAAAAGAGACCTTGCTCTGGGTGAAATAAACAGTACAAAAACCCACCGTACTGGGACACTAGTGTGAACAGAGGCTGTCAGGTCGCTGTTTCACCCAGTGCCGAATACTTGGGGTCAGCTCTGTTCCTTTGATTGTGGCTATTCTTTACCAAGCTTCAGTTGTGGAATTTTGGACTTTAAATTTTTGGTAGCAATCGCGAAATAAATTTTTGTTATTAATTATGAAATTGGCTTTACTGGATCTGTATCTATAACACTCTGAAGGAGTGAAATTTTTCAAATTTTTAACAACATCCTGCCAATATATTCTTTTTTGCTCGGTAGTATCCAGCTTCTGCATAGATGCCATTTTGTAAGTATAAGAGTTTCACATCTGTAGCTTTTTCTTCAGATTGATAAGAATCACAAAAATCATTCAGATATTGGCTATTCATGTAATAGCGCTTCATTTCAGAAGTCGTGTGGCCATAGAGCCCTCATTTATGTCATTAAAGGATGAGTTACAATAAAACATTTAACTATTTTTTATTTTACTCTCCCCTTGTGCCTAGGCTGCTGTTGGATGCTACAAAGTACTGATAATTGATTACAGTCAGTATGGACATCAAGACTACAGGCAGCTTGAGGGTCAAAGTCACCTTCTGACATTGATCTCTTCAAATAACGGGCACTACTTTTCCGGACAAAATGAGCTTGATGAGTATAATGGTACTTCACTTTAAATTGATGCATGCTGGATTATCTACTTTAAATGAAATTATCTGATGCAAGAGTCTCTCTGTCTCATGACATAAAATTATCATTGTGGTCATTTCTTTATACAGTGTGTGAAACAGAGTGGTTTGGGTCATGCTCTCAGGTTCCTGGAGGTATTTATTACATGAGCTACAGTTTATTATGGACAGGCTATCAGGCTATCTGAAAGAACAGGTATTTTTGGAATGAGCAGTCTTCTGGGACTCAAAACTCATAGTGAGTTTTTATGTTTTACTTTTCCAGTGCTGTCAGAGACTGAAATGGTTCATGCTTTAAAAATTGTCATGAAGGAGTTTTGCCCATTGTAGGAAAATCTGTATAAAGAAGCTACAACTACAGAAGCCCCCCCCCCTCCCCCTTGCAAATTCCTGACTGGAACTTTGGACTGTGAGTTAAGCCACCAGTAGATAAGATAAAGGGGACACTATTGTTCAGTCATCTGAGGGAGAAGAATGCATCTGCAAGAAAGCCAAATCCAGCTGCACTGAGAATCACCTCTGGCTGGGTTTGGGGTGGGAGAGACCACAGCCCACAGGGGCCAGGTTTACACAGACTCTCCCCCAGCCGAGGGGTGAAGAGGAGCTTTGGATGTGTGGTGTAACCTCTGGTCAGAGGCAGTGAACACCTATACTCCCTTACACAAACCAGCCCAGGTGTGAAAACCCCCAACCCCACAGGCCACATCCATGGGACATTCACATGGGAGGCAGCTGAGGGGGGGTCATAATCCATCAAAAACCCCCAAAGTGCTTCCCAGACTACTTTCTGAGCCCTTGCATCACAGGACTGCATGTGATGAAAAGTGATGCAACAGATCCAGAGTCTGCTGCAAGAGACTGTGCTAAACTGCGCCCTCACCCTGGTGAGATGGGGGGAGTACCTGGTCATTATCACTGGGCCTAAGCGTAAATTAATCCATTGGATTTTATGTTTTCTGGAGAAAAAGAACCCTCACCACCAAGAAGGCCAGCTGGAGAGGATCAACAGTACACCATCAGGATACAGGGAATGATGGTACTTTCTTTAGTCTGTCTAGATTTCTGTCCCACCACCTTTTTTCTATTCTTTTCTCTTCCTTTTTCTCTCTTTCTCTCTCTCTCTTTCATATTTACTATCAAATAAAATCCATACTATTGACTTTGGCATACGGTCTCACTTGCACTTTAATTTGGGCAGAGGTGTTTCTAATAACTTTAAAAACAGGACTGTAACAAGTGAGAATAGCTATTCCTCTGTCTTTTTATTTTCTGTTAGGCTTGAGACAAAAAGAATGAACTTCATTTTTTTCCTAGGCGCAGTGTTAAAGTGAAAACACTAAAATATGGCTGTGAGTATTGTGCAGATGGCACGGTAGCAGCTGTACCTGAACTGTTCCAGCCTACCAAGCTCAGGCCTCAGAAACAAAACATCTGGAGGTGACAATAACCAGAAGTTATTCTGTCTCATGAGGCTTTGTGGTCTGCAATACATATGTATCCACACTCTTCTTTTCCCCACTATGAATGTCTCAGGTTGTACTATCCCACATGGAGGAAGGAGAGGCTGAGATGCCTTGGGAAGACACCATGGTTCAGTTAGGGTGACACTTTGGAGCTCTTTCCCACAGTTCTCTGGTTTTTATGTTAATAGTTCTTGTGACATCATCTTTAATCCCTTCCCCAGTTCTGGAAAGTTCACTGTTCACTACCTCCCCATTGGTCCACATTGTTTGTCACTCCCCCACTGTTCTGGCATTGGTTGCTCTCCCCTGATCCCACCTTTGTACCTCCCCTTGTCCCTTCACCCATTGGCCCTTAGGTTGTATTACCCCACCTACACCAGAATGGTTAAATACCCTGGACCCTCTTTTGTTCGGGGCTCTAGCCCTGGCTCTTGCTGTCCCTGCACCCTTCAGTGCACCCGTCAATAAACAGTTGCTGGAATTCCATACAGAGAGCCTCTCCTGCTGCTTCTGTCGGCCTGCAACCTACAACCAGTCATGCGAGCGTCTGGGCTATCCATCTTCTCAGGGAAGACGCTCTTGGGAAGGTGGCTGTCCCGGCAACATCTGCCCCGCGGCCGCATCAGGTGTTAAAGCTGGATGAGGAAATAGTGTTGACACATATCTGTATAAAAAAATACAACCAAAAGTTTGCACTCTTTCTTTTTGGTTCCTGTTGCAGCCTTCTGCATGCGTGGTGCAAAACCCTGAAATTTCTGCAAAAAGTCAGCCTGGAATTGTTACAGTATTGAGTTTATTTAAAAGTAGACAAACAAAGGTACACAATTTTTATATGTTTTTGCTGATACACTTTATGCTATCCTCAATGTGAAGTGTTATGGAATGTAAGTACTGGTTGTATCTCTTGTACTATGAAAAAAATAGAAGAAAAATTTAGAGGCTCACAAGGTCATAGCTTGTTGATTTGACCTTCTATGCATATAGAATGTAAAAAAAAATGTTTAGTAGAATAACTTGAATTTTTAAACTATTTGTATCTGTGTGTACCTTTCTTGCTTGCTTTTAGTGCATGCATTAGCAAGAAAGGTTACTGATGGGTCACTGAACCCCAGACTTATAGCCAGTTAAACTATTTGCACAGAACAGATACTGTAAATGTTGTTTAAACATGTGTACCAGGACACCATCAAAACCTCACGTATCTCTTGTACTATGAAAAATTGCTCAGATGAATAGTCTGTTGTAATTGCTCAGATGTTATAGTCTGCTTGTTATTTGCTACAAATGGTTTTATAGTTTTTGTCTGTGTGGCCTTCACTTGGGAACAAAAGCTCTGGATTATATTTTTTCACTTCAGGGTAAAAGAGAACAACTAGCCAATTTTTTTAACATCATATGTAAAATTACCTTTGCATGCTTCACTCCCTTCATGGTACAGCTATGTGGCATGATCACATAGCAGCTGATAATGATGCAGGTGAATGGCCAGGACATGATTGCAACAAAGAATATAAGGATTTCTTTAAAGAGGACCAGAGAAAGAGGAAAGGGATACCTATCCTAGGAACTGCGCTGTGCCAGGGCTAAACAGATGACATCAGGCCTGAGCTGGTTTCTGCCACAGCTGCTATTGTTACCAGTGGGGGAAAACAAATTAAAAAGTCATTGCAGGTACTAGGAAAATAGGGAAAGCCAGGGCAGAAGTGGGAGAAGAGACAGTGCCAAGTATCACAGATGAGACAGAGTAAATAACAGACCAGAGTGAATCTGGATACTGGAACTTATTTAAGAAAAGGGCAATGAGGGTTTTTTACCCTGCATGATTACCTCACGCATTCAGTCACACCCTACCCTGCAGCTCTTGCGCTTCTTAGGTCTCACCATCCCTTCACTGTGGGAGGTCCCTCCTGGCCCAGGAAGGTCTCTAGAAAACTGGGTTGGTTCCCTCTGTGCTGCTGCTCATCCTTACCCATCCCAGCTGTTTCCTCTCAAGGTTACCAGCCATCTCTCTTTTTTGGTCCTACAGCCCCCTGATTTCCAGGATCTTCCCTCACTTCCAGGATCTCTCCTCCAGCAAAGATCTTCACTGTTTCAGGATCATCTTATTTCCAAGACCAGTTAATATAGGAATCCTTTTCAGTGAAAGTCTTTTCCGAATCCTCACTTCTCCTGTTTTCCCCATTTCAAGAGTCTATATGCTGAAACACAGCACTTGATCAGTCTCTTAATTAGTGGTTTTATCTTACATTTCTTTATTAATTTGAGGATTTGGGACAGGCCAGTTTTTTTTAGTCCAGATGCTGACAAATTTTTCAAAGAGTCCCTATCACTGCCAATAGGTAGTGGCCTTCTCCTTGAGAATTCAAGAATTCAATTTGGGGCATTCGCACACAGACACAGACACTGACATAGACACAGACAGACAGACACAGACACACACACACACACACACACACACACAAATATATATCTAAGTTGTTTTTACATCCATGAAAGCAGGTAAAAAACCTTTTTGGTAAGAGGAAATAAAAAATTTCCGAGGGGTCAAAATATGTTGACATTACTGTTAGGCATTATATATGCCTAACAGTAATAGTAAAAGGAAAAAAAAATGTCATACATAAATACACTTTGATGGATCTTGCCATTCTACAGCATTACCATACACTATGCCGGTGCCGATGCAGCATTGCAATTGGGAAATACTTTCAAGACTTTATTCACTTTGGCGGGAGGTTGTGTGCGTAAAGAAATTGCAACAAAAGAGAATAAAAAGAGCTGGAGAAATTTGGTGAACTCTAGCTCAGAATGTCAAGTAAGCCCCCTTTATTATCTATCCCACATACCTTTCTCCTAGACATCTGTCTAGACTGCATCTCTCATAGCTGCTGACAAGCTTGTGGAATCCTATTAAGTCTTCAGGTCCACTGACATCTCTAGCTTAATTCTCAAGGTTTTCAAGCATTTACGAAAGAGTAAAAATTCTGCAGACTAAAAATTGCAGGAAAAAAACCCATTAAACAATCTCTCTCTCTCTCACTATCAGCTTTAGTCTTTTACAAGCCTTTAAATACCATGGTGCAGTTTGTTGGTTTTTTTTTTCAAGTGGAGTTGTCATCACTACAGAAGAGTATAAAAAATCTTAGATATTCCTGTGTGTTAGTGTGACCTTAATAAGGAATGGATCCTACCTTTTCGTCTGAGTCTCTCAAAAATTTTTATGGAGCTAGTATATTTTCTTCTCGTGTCATGGCAAGATGCCAAACCAAGAATCATGAAATCATAGAATGATTTGGACTGGAAGATACCTTAAAGATCATATTGTAACACACCCCTGCTATGGGCGGGGCACCTGCCACTAAACCAGATTGCTCAGAGCCCCATCCAGCCTGCCTTGAGCAGCCACAGCTTCTCTGGACAACCTGTGACAATGTCTCACCACTCTCATGGTAAAGAATTTATTCTTAAATGTAGTCTATAATACCTCTATTAGTTTTAAACCATTTCCCCTTGTATTACCATTACATATCCATGTGTAAATTCTTTCTCCAGCTCTCTTGTAGAGGCACTGCTTTCAGGTCTCTCCAAAGCCTTGTCTTCTATGAGGTGAACAACTCCAATTCTCTCAGCCTGTCTTTGTAGGAGAGGTGCTCCAGCCCTCTCATAATTTCACCTCTGAAAGAATTTCAGACTTTCACTAGGTTTTAGTACTTCAAATAACATTTGAAAGTGTGAAAATTGTGAAGAAAAAGTGTAATTTTCAATTGAATTAATTTTATGTATTGTATAGGTTTACTAGTGCTCATGAACACTAAATTGTCTGTTAGTTTCCAGTCAGTGCCATGAGCACTTTGGTCGTAACAGTTCTTTGGTCTGACTGTATTACAGGGTTTATTCTTCAGTGAAATTTCGATAAAACTTTCTGAGCTTGCTAAAAATATTTTTTATTAGTCTGGCTGCCTTCAGCTCTCTGATTTAGATTTCAGTCTGAGGACTAACTGTTGCCAAGTAAAAAGTAGAGAGTGCTCTGGATTTATAGTTTGGGATAAAAACATGAAAATAACAAAATCATCATCAATCAAAACTAAAACTTTTGGTATGTCTGTTCTTCATCACAGACACACTCACCTATCTTCTGAGACACATATATATGCATGAACATGCACATTCTCAGGTTAAAAATAATCTTTAGAGAAAAAAATCAGAAATTGCTGGGACAGAGAATTCTATTCATTTTATGTTTTGCCCTTTTGCTTGGAGGGTTGTTATTTTTTTGATCCGAATGAAGCAAAAAGGGATTGACTGAAACAGGACTTCTACCAGAATGAAAGTATCTGGAGAATCATCTTTTGAAGCTGTATTTTGCTTCTTCATGAAGAGATGGGAGAACAAATTTGAAATCTAAAAAAACTACGAAAACTGAAGCCTCAGTAGGACCCATCCATCTTTCATTTCCCTCATACAGGAAATCTTCCATTTTCCAGAAATGAACCTTGTAATGTTTTTAGGGCTCACCTGTCTGGCCTGTCATTACACAGTTCTTGTGCTTGGCTTCATTTCTCTTCTTTACCATGTTTGCACTTGCATCAACTTCTGTGTTTCTTCTTCCATTTAAACATGTTATCTGAAAATGCCCAACTGTGAGGGTGGACCACAGTACAAATATTTTTAGAACAAGCAGTAACACCTAGAGGTCTTTTAGTCAGAATATTTGCCACTGTCTATTTATGAATTTTGCTAAATGGGTGATAATATCAGCATGCACTGTAATATTCCCTGATTCTCTCCCTATGACTTTTGAGAAGTGTTATTGTAACTGGCATTTTGCTGACACATTCATGAATTTGTCCATTTTTCCTTCAGAGTATGCCTTCCCTCCTTCTCTAAGCAAGGATAAACTGTGCTTCTGAAAAATATATTTTATAACTTACTCTTAGATTTATACCTTAATTATAAATAGTCCTATAAGAACTGTTTATGAAAAAATGGTGTCTAACAAATAATGTTTTTAGATTACAATTTATTGAAACAATTTGTTTAAAAGGTTGAAATAAGGAGGCAAATACTTTCTCTGTCAGACATGATTTGTACAAAAATATTTTTGTGTAGAACTTCGTTTCCCAGTTATAAAATAGTAAAAGTAGTTGAATACCCCATAGATATAAATATATGTGAGACCTAGTGGTGGTCAAGTATGAGAGTATCTTTCTGTACTTTCTGATTGAAGTACAAGTTAGTGTTTTCTGGACTGTAGCATTAGGGTTTCAAATCAAAAATTATAATCTTTCTAAGTGCTAGAATAAATTTTTTAAAATATGAAAAAAATATTCTATGATGATTGTGGGAAAAGAAAGCTCAAGTGCACATTTTAGACATATTTCTATAATGAGGAAACAGAAATGAAGTTTATTTACCAGTAGTATCACTGTAATCCCCTCTTTGCATTACCCTTCAATTCACTTTTAAGCACAAATTAGGTGAAAATCGATTGTATACCTTTTACTAGGGAGACTAGACTCAAATATTGGGTGCACCTACACCATATATGTGTGAATGTACAGATTTCAGATTGTACTCAAGAAAGACTTTTTTAAAGTTGTCGGAAGAAATATCCATGCAATTTTCATCAGCATGATACTCAAGTCAGCATATGACACCATGTCTGGCAGGTAAGTCATTTACCATCCTGATTCTATGGTGCTTTAATCACATTCTTTCCTTTCCACCTCAGTTAGTAATTTCAAAGCTGCTAGTACAGGTTCATAATTATTATGGTTCTGATAACAGTTAACAAGTGTACAGCAAGTCTGGTGATACATAATTAACAAATCTTCATCCACTAAATTAGCTTTCCCTTCACATGCCATTTGCATAGTGTGCAGAACTATTTTGACTTTTGGGGGTATATGTAATTTTTTGAGAGTGAAAAGCTATTTTTACATTACTTATTCAGTAGTAGCAGAAATCTGCCAATGAGTTGTGATTTTTCCAATGGCATGGTGACTCTGCTCCCTCCTTCCCTCTGCACAAGAAGGTGCAGGCAATTGCAGAATTGTGAATTGCTGTGGTGTGGCACATGGTCTGCTTTACTTATTGGTGGGCTTCCTGCCTGAAATTGTGCTGCAGTACCGAGAAATAACCCAGCTGTCTTTATGTGCTGCTTTGCAGAAAAGGTGATGGCTTTAGGGCATAAATTGTCTAATACTTGACTTCCTTTCTTAATCATTAAACAAAACCAGAACTTCTAAGGTTCATCCCAGTTGCTAGACTAATAATGTCATTTTTGTAAGAGAGTTGTTCAAATTAATGAATTTTGTATAAATACAAATATTCTGATAAAGCTCCAAATTAGAGTCTTTACCAAATAAAATGGGTCTTATTTAACAATAGTAATCCATGAATAAAGTGATTATAGCCCTTTGGTTTGCCATGTTTTTTTTTTTTTTTTCAATTACTGATCAACTCCTCTTTCAGTTGTTCACATCTCCCTTATAAGAGCTTTCTCATGTGACTCATTCTGTTGTGGAAGGCAAGAACTGGACAAAATGACTGTTTTTTTGAAAGAAACATTCTCCACTAGTTTCAGTTTTTATAATATTAGCAGTGAAGGGGTTTTTTGTTTATGTATCTCTTTACTCCTCAAGTCAAAGATTAAACAGTGATGTGGCAGTCAAATGAATATGCTTTGATTTTATAAGGGGAATAATGCAGTCAATAAAATAAAATTTTTTATAAATAACTTTTGAAGGCTTTTCCTAAGTGCACTTGTACTGATAACCTATCTCCCAGCAATTTTTCAATTGAATTGCATTTGTTTTGACTGTGTTTACCCCTTACTCTCTGCTTGCTGCAAATAATGAGAAAATTAGTTAGTTGGCATGAATGCTAATGTAAAATTTATTTTACCTGTGTATTGCCAAATATTTGTAGGAATAAACTATAATTCATATATAACATTATTCAAGGATGCAATCTCATTATAAAATTTTGGTTCATTAAATAAAGAAAATAGATTTTCTCACTGTGTTTAATCAAATCAGCTGGACTTACAAAATACAAATGTTTAAAGCTGTACTTTAAAAGCTTCTGATTGGGGATTGTACACACTATTTGTCAGATGACAAGGCAGTGGCTCATATGTGAATTGGATACTCAAATTAGTTTGTTTGGATCTATTTAAAGAAATTCACACACAAAGTAAGTGCTTACAGGAAGCATATAAACCGAATTGAATTTGCTAACATATAACTTCTGTTTTGGGTAAGAGTTACAGAAGGAAACAAGTGCTCACTACCTAGATAAAATCTATGGTAGGTCTACAAAGCAGCCTGTCATGCTATGCCATGATGAAAAAAAGAAAAAAAATATGCAAGATGGAATGCCACAAGAAAAGAAATAGATCGTTTCACCATATTTTGCAATCCTCTTATATTGTTAAATTTCCTCAAAACTCTGGCTTTAGAACTGAATTATAAAATGAAAATTCTCATTTATTTAAAGAAAGATTTAGTGGGTTTTGTGCAGGAATAATGCTCAGATATTATAAGCCAAAAAACAGTATCGAATAAAAAACCCCAAGGTAAATTGCTTTTAAAATCTTATTTTCTAAACTTGAAGATAAATATGTCATGGCTTGACAGATCATTCTTGATCTGGTCATTTGTTTGAAATATAATCATTACTCAGAAACTTGTTCATCTCACTATTTAGTACCTACAACTGTGAGTAAAAGCTATTTGTGTTGTTCCTTATGATTAGATCTGATTAAAAAAAAAGATAATTTAATCTTGAAGCCTTTAATCAAAGCCTGTAAGCAAAGGTCATTCTTTGCTATAACCAGTGCAGTGTATGTGTGTGCACATGTGTATTTTAAGGGGATTGCCTTTGGTGCAACAAACTTCTGCATATGAGTGCTAAGCCTGTCTTGATTGTTTGAATTGAATGACTAGGGCATTTTCCTAGTTTGAGATGAAAATACAGAAGTTGTCACAGTAATGCCTAACAAATACACAGAAGCTGTCACAGTAATGAGTCACAAAATGCTTACTTTATATGGTGTTAACCATTCTAGTTTCTGTATCATTGTTTTCATAAGAAATGTATAAGCAGAAAAGCAGCAATGAGGTTATTTTTAAGTTATTTGTGATGCGCAACGCTTGCAGAAAGCAGAGGAGAAAACAGAGATATTTAAATATAGCTTGAAATATACAGTTGGCTAAGAAAATTCAACTGTTAGCCAAAAATATTGTCCAGGACAGCTGCTGTCCTGAAATAAATCAGGAAAAGATATTTGTTCCAGGTACCTGCAACTAGATATGTGTTTCTGAGTCTGGCAGTTGGTAACAAGCTTTTGCTTAGTCTGTAGGATGAATAGCTGAAGTATTCCTGTGTAACTAATGCTCAATACTTAGTAATTAATTGTTTAATTGAATAGCTCACAATAGCATGAAAACCTTCACCCCATAAATTGCAAGAAAGGTGGAGTAGAGAGAGTCAAAATCAGAGGTGTTACCTGAAAGGTCCAAAAAGCAAGCCTTGAATTTGCAATGGGCAAAATTCAGAGACTCAGCTGGTCTCTGTGGATTGCTGCTGCTGTTCAGCTGTAGGAAAACAACTGTGGTGAAAGATGGTGAAAACAGCATGGTGAAAGATCACCAAGACTCAGAAAATTCATGTATAGAGCTGGTTGGGTATCTTGAAGGTCGACGTGGAAGGTTACAACTCCCAGGAAAGAAAAACTGAGTTGTTTTTCATCCTGCTAAGTAGAATTTTGGTCTTTCAGTTCTATGCAAAAAACCCCAAACAAGAAAATGTATTAGTTAATGCTTCTTAAGTCTTAACTCTCACTTGCTGTGAAGTCAGCTCTGCAAGAAGTTATTCTAATTTATTCTAGCTGCTTGCCTTCCCTGAAGGCTGATAATGTCTGATTCAGTAAAATCCAGTGAAACAATATGCTGTCAAATCATGGAAGTTTTTTCAACTGAAATTCTTCAGGTGTTTTT
>VXBC01012721.1:599091-619213 GCA_013399945.1 Ploceus nigricollis | reverse complement strand
TTTTTTTTTTTTTTAGCAAGAGTCTGTTTCAGGGAAGAGGGGATGTGGGGAGGGGGAAGGAAGTCCTGTTTTGACACTTTCACTTTGAAACTTCCTGAAGGCAAATGTAATTACTTTGTCTGAAAAATGAGGGGGTGAGCTTTGCTTAATCTGAAGCTGTAAAAACCCTTTTTGAACAAATGTAAAGCAAAATATAGTAAATACTGTCAATACCCTTCCCTCCAATAATTTCTTGGCACTTTTTCCATTGTGAGCACAACAGAACTGTATTAGGCTTGAACACAATTAATTTTTGTCTCATTTAATGATTATATCATTAACTGATATCAAATGATTCTGCTGCTAATGACACCCAAACTGAACAAACTGAAGCCTTTTCTGATATTCTGCTTCTGATTTGAGTTGACTCTATCTACATTCCTTTTAAAATATAGTTTCAGTGATCTCTGTATTTAAAGAAAAAACATTCAGCACAACTGAATGCATGGGAAAGAGACAGGTAGTGAGACAAATTGCCTCATAAAAAAAAATCAGTTTAATTTAAATGGGAATAGCTAGGTCAGCTGTACTGGATGGATTAATGATTTCCCTTGAAATCACTTCTGCCCACTTGTCCTGGTTTAGGGCAAATTTGGGAAAAAATTTGCTTTTTATCCACACTGCAAAAGAATAAGCCTTTTATGATAAACAATAATTTGCTAGAATGTCCTTTTTTCATTAAAAAAATGAGGGGGCAGTAGTAAGGGTAAGTAATGACAATGAAATATGTAAAAGATTAATAATGACCTATATAAACTACTGGATATTAACTTAGAGCTTCTACAATGACTAAGTCAATAAAAAAGCAGCTTACACTTCTAGTTTAAAAGGAATAAAAACTTTATCAGAAATCAAATTGAGCCATTTGAAAGCACACCTTGCTGGATGAAAAATAAGCAAGGAGGTTCATTGCTGTCTTAAATCCTAACCCTTATTTTCCTCCCACATTCTTCTACCCATCTATCCTCTCTTCCTAGAAGAATTTCCATGTGTATAATACTTTGCCGTTAAAAATAATCTGAAGGCATCTTAATCCCAAATATTTTCATATTATTTAAAAAAGTGTTATTTCAGTTAAATTTACATGGAAGTCCTCAGTCTGAACAAAAGTTTGTTACAATTTTTGCAGACAAGCTGCTTAAAGAAAGCATCAGAAAATAAGTTTAGCTTGTGGTTTAGAAGTGTTGATATCATAAAGTTCCCTGGAGGACTCTGCATGAATCTTCTTGTGATGCATGTTGATGGCATGTTGAGAAGGGTCCTGAGCAGAATCAGATTGTTAGAGTTTTCATGGCTGAAAATAGACAAAAGGAAATTTGTTTGCTTTGATTTTGGGGGAAGTGTTGGTGTGGCTTTTTTGTCTTGTTTTTCAAAAAGGTCCTCCCTGTGTTGTTTTAAGCTTTTCTACCACAGCTCTCAATTTTGAGTATATAACAAAGGTATTTGTGTTTTAGTAATGATGGCATTTTCTCCCTACAGAGCCTGCACTAAGTCAAACCTTGCAGAGCTGCTGGCCCGTGACCTACTTTTGGTAAATATTGTATACAGAGTATACACACACTCCATGATTTGCAGTGCTTTCATTACTCATTTGATCCTGCTGCTAAGTGGTTTGGCCCAAACATCAGATTAATAAACAGAGGTCTGGGTCCAGCCATATCCTAATGGAAAGCTACTCAAACCACTTGTTTCTGTTGACAGTACAGCACTGGCTACTCTGCCCTTGTGGCAGCCTGCCATCTCAGAGTGTCATGATTGATGATGAAGTCCTACAGAGCTGAGGAAAAGCCTGAACAGCTTTTGAGGAGATTAAAACAGGCTTTAAAGAAGTAAATAAGTATCTGAATCCAAACAAAAGTAAATGTGCATTATGCAGCTGTAATTCCTGTTCTCTTGTGTGGTTGAAACATGGGGACAATTCAGAGCTGTTCCAGTAAGCATTTTGGACTATAACACAGAGACACACACACACAGGGACAGTCTTTCAGGAAAGAACCAGCATAGTCATAGTCAAGTATTCAGCATTCAAAGACTACTCCTACAGGATCAGTTATACTGGAATGGTTTCTGACACGTGTCAAAATAGAGTGCCTAAAATTGTTTCAAGAGGTGGAAAAAGTGAGCTGGATTTTCAGGAGGCAGGCCAATGAATCTTAAAAACCCGTGTTCAGGGAAATCATTAGCTATTTGATGTTAGTCCCACAACATGGGAAACTGCTGTTTTGGCCCATGTGTTGGTGTGGGAGTTCCCAGAGATGGTGGTTGCAGTAATGCTTTCAGAACCACTGAGCAAAACTCCAGCAAAGGAAAACAGCCACAACAAACAGAGGAAACTGCATCTGTCGTGTCTGTGGCAAAAATGAGCTAATTTTTTACCCAAGCCACAAAAATACATTTATCCCTGCAGTCTACAGAGATTATAAATTTAGGAGAAATCAACTTATGATTTTGTTTTCAATACCAAATTAATTCAGTATTATCTATTTCACACATGAGATCCAAGTACTTTCAAGTATGATTATATTTTATGTAACACAAGGGATAGAGGATATTTTATGTCTAAAGTAGAAGACATCCAGTAATTCTGTTTTGGACACAACTTTAAGATATGGTTTTCTCTTCAAATGGAATTTTTGGGGTCAGTGGAATGGACTGTGCTGCTGGAAATGTTCACCATTTTGGGGCAATAATGATATTCTACATCACTATTCAGTGTCTACATGGCTTTTAGAGCACTTAAGGGTCAACAGTTACAGAGGGAAAGATTTTCAATCTAAAATATAACAGAATGGGACTCATTTATAATCAAAAGGTTCAGAAGTTGCCCTCAAAAAGTCCGTAAGTCACTCCATGAAAGGCATACACAGTAAACCCCAAACCCAGTCTTTCTGTTTGTAAGAACAGTGATGACCTGAGAATCATTTTTCAGTATAGTAAATTCTAAGCCCTCAGTGAGGCCTCTGGTCTATTTATCTCATTTCATTAAGTCAGAAAGCGTTGCTAGTGATGCAGTGTTTGACAGACATGGCTCCTGTCAGATGTGAGTACTGCTCTACCCTTTTGTTTTACATGACAGCAAAGTTCCAGCTCTTTACCTCTTTTCAGAAAAGGCTTAAAAGTGAACTGAGAATAGTACAGATTGTCACCTACCAGCATTTATTGATTAGTGAAATTTCTTTTTTATGAATGTAGTTTTTCCACTAATTCTTATGGATTATAATTTATTTGCCTAATTATTAAATTCTTATATTCCTATTACATTTACCCATTTGTACTTTATAATTGTTTACATAACTAATTTAAATCTCACCCTTTTGCAAAGACTTTCTTTGAAATCATAGAATGAATGAGAAAATCATAGAATCACCTGGGTTGGAAGAGATGTTTAATACTATCTAGATCCAGATCCTCTGCCATGGGGTAGAGGTAGACCTTTCCACTAGACCAGGTTGCTCAGATATCCATTCATCCTGGCCTTGAACATTTCCAGGGATGAGGCAGCCACAGCTTTGCTGGGAAACATGTTCCAGGCCCTCATCACCCTCACAATAAAGAGTTTCATCCTAATATCCAATCTAAATCCTGCTCTCCTTCAGTTTGAAGTCATTTCCCCTTGTCCTGTCACTCCAGACCCTTGTAAATAGTCTCTCTCCATCTTTCTTGTGGGCTTCCTTCAGGCAGTGGAAGGCCACAATTAGGTGACCCTGAAGCTTCTCTGTTCCAGGCTGAACAGTCCCAGTTGTCTCAGTATATCCTTATAGCAGAGCTGCTCCATCCCTCGTATAACCTTGGTGGCCTCCTCTGGACTTGCTTCAACATATCCATGACCTTCCTGTGATGGAAGGACATGGATATGTTAAGTTTCTTTCAGTATTTTCTACAAGTTCAATAATAGTCTAGTAAAATAATTTTTCCAGTAAAAATTATTACTTTGACATCAAATAATTTAATATCCTTAAAGGCCCAACTGATGTCCCTTTGTGGGTTCTCTTGGAATTATAAGGTATCCATAGTAAAATACATTCCACTGGAATGCATGGTTCAGTTTACAGAACTAGGAGAAATCTATCAGCACAGCATGTCTGGATGTCTAAATAAATGTGTCCTTTCATTTGGTACAGCCAAAGAAGCATTAGAAATATGGCAAAGAATAAAAGAGATGCATTGTTGGTAAGTAGAAGTTTTATCCAAGCAAGGGAAAAAAAACCCCAAACAACAGGATTTACACTCCATAACGCACATGAACGTCTATGTGTAAGAAGCAGAGGTACACACTATATGGTAGAGATGCATATAAGATTATAAACTTGTATGCATCTCTACCATATAGTGTGTACCTCTGCTTCTTTTTCGTTTCATGGGGGAAAAACAAGAATTGCTAAAGTGCAACTAGATAACTCAGATTTAGTCAAAGGATATAAACCATGTCCCTATGAAATGATCTTGACAAGAAATAGTAGCATTTAGGTTCTGAAACCTGAAATGAACTAAAAAATATTATATCCTTGGCAAACTTTAACATTTTCTTCAGGAAACAAACTAGTCATATTACAGGATTTCCTAGAGTGAGAGCAAACTATGTGAAACCTGATTGTGAAGAAGCAAAATGAACTTCAGCAGAAGCATGAAAAAGTTGCCAAGTGATGAACCAAACCATGAGTTAGGCAGGAAAACAATTGGAAACCTTTGTCTAAATCATAATTCAAACAGGCCATATCCTTGGAAAAATAATTTTTAATCATTAAGAAATACAAAAATTTCTCCAAGCTGTAGTTAGATGCATCAACTGCTGTCTAATATTGAAAAATCCTGTTCCAAGACAAAATAAGAAACAGGACTAGATAGGCACTGCTCTTAATGCCTGCATGATATATTTGACAGGAAATTAATCCTGACCCCTGAAAACAGACAATTCCATAAAGATAAACCTTTATTAAAAGCGTAAGGATATTGGGTTTTTTCTCATCATGGATCCTTATCACACAATCACATCTGAAGATATTCCTTTAATTTAAGATGACAGTTAAGAAGACCAGGAAAAGAAAGCAGTACAACACACTGAAAATATTTTTGAGACGACATCTAGGATATTAATTTAGCAAAATTTCTGCTTTAGAAGAAAGACATCTTGAAACCATATATTACAACTTTCTTCAAGTCTCAGATGATTAGATGTAATACAGAATTAGTTCAATCTTTTCTTCACTTGAGGTATGTGTATGTTTCAGTTTTACTTTTCCATGCTGACCATAAAGGAAAATAAATAGCCAATTTATACTAACATTGCTCTGCTTTTATTTCTGTATTGTCTAGCACTGAACAAATCAAACAGGCCTTAATACCACAATTTAAAGTCATATAATCTCTCACATTTTATAGAGTAAATTGAAACTATGTTTTTGGAAGCAAAGCAGTAACAATAATAATGAGAATACCAGTAAAATACTTCTCAGCTTAGCTTGTTTCATTCATCTTTAACTTCATCAGACAAAATATAGTCACTGTATTCTTTAAACATTGCATTTGTTTTCTCAGAACTTCATGTGAACTACCACTATGATGTAACATTGTAACCTGCCACAGGTGTTGAACCTATTTCAAACATTATTTCACATTATTTTAAAAAGTTAGCTTGCCTGTAAAGTGCTTCACTTTGTATTGTCAGCTGTCAAAAACCTTAATCTCAGCCTATACAAAGAACTTGTTGAGTAGCTGAAGGTTTATTCCGAGTTCTCTCTGTTGCTCCTGGGCACAGTCAGGGAAGGGTATATGCTGAAACAGGTCAACAACAACCCTTCTGACTTGTTATGAACACTCTTAAGATTTTGAATAGATGTAACTCTTTTTTTTTGCCTGTGGCCTCTTACTTCCAGTCTTCCATAGAGTTTTTTCACCCTTTGTTCTTTGCATTCTCTTCATTTCCAGTGTTCATACCTGATTTGCACTTTTTTCTTGAAGTATTTCATTTAGTGTATAAGAATGACCTTGGAAATTAAATTTTCAATTTTAAATTTGCTCATCAAGTATTCCTCAAAATCACTGTGAGACTGAGAGACTGGCAGAAGACTTTCAGACTATCTAAAGGTGAAAACGAACATTGAAAGAGTTCCTGCCACCTGGCAAGTTTAATTTGCATATTTATCACTTGGTTTCAATATCATTTTATAAACTGTTCAATTTTTTTTTGTATCAGAAGCCTTCCTAAGAGGATTTCTTTATAACCTTCTCTTAGGAATGACAGTGACAATGATATGTAGCTGAATGTGCATAGGAAGGTTCAGTGGTTCAGTGAGAACACTTAAGGGAGAAGACGTGCATCAAAAATTCTCGTTTGAGTCACTTTACCACTCCTTTCAAGAGGAGTCCTACTCCTTATAATCACGTACATTTTAAAAGTTTAATTTATGATAGTATAATTTATTAACACTATGGAGAGAAAGTTGGATGTCCCAGTCAAGTGGTCCCTTGGTTGCATTAGATAGTTCAAGATGAAGTGAATATTCCTAAGGGTCTTGCTTAATCCAACAAGTTATAACCTTGGTTGCTGGAATTTGTTGAGCAGTTTCAGGGGCCACTGAAAGTCATAGAGTGGATGGAAATTGAGCGCAGTAGTTATCAATGTCAGACACTCACTTTTATTGTAGTGATGCAATGACTGGAAAATGAGTCCTTTGTTTAAACTGTACAAAACTCTGGAAGTGCATTGGGAAAAGTGTGGCCAGCAGATTCAGGGAGGTGATCCTGCCCCTCTATTCAGATGTAGTGAGGCCACATCTGGAGTGCTGTGTCCAGTTCTGGGTTCCACATTTCAAGAAACACAAGGAGATACTGGAGAGGGCCCAACAGGGGCCACAAAGATGATGAGGAGTCTGGAGTATCTGTCTTACAAGGAGAAATTGCAGGATCTGGGCCTGGTTAGTCTGGAGAAGAGAAGACTGAGAGGGGGTCTCATTAATACATATAAATATCTTAAAGGTAGCTTCCAAGATGCTGGTGCCAGACTCTTTTCAGTGGCGCCCAGTGGCAGGACGAGGAGCAGTGGCTATAAACCAAAACATAGGAAGATCCACCTCAACATGAGGAACGTGTTAGAGCACTGAAACACACTCCTCAGGGAGGTAGTGGAGTTTACCTTTCTGGAGATATTCCAAACCCATCTGGACATGTTCCTGTGTCACCTGCTCAAGGTAACCCTACCTGGGGAGAGGGTGCTGTGATCTGGTCTAATTACAGAGGAGTAAAGAGAACTAATTCTCTGTGAATAAAACAGATCCAACCCAGAAAGGTTTGAATACGCCCAAAAAAAGGTGATTTAAACCAAACAAGGTTAGATCTTGATATCAAAATTTTATATATTTTATTTAATAGTGAAAGAGGCAAAGAGAAAGAAGGTCATCAAAGACCAAGAAAGGTCTTCTTGGTGGTGAAGGTTGCCTGCAGCCCCACACCCAGAAGTATAGAATCCAATGGATTAATATACATTTGGGCAGGTGGGAGCACACAGGTACCTCCCGGTGGAGGGACAAGTTTGACACTGTCCCTTGCAAGACTGCGGATCTGTTGCATCATGTAGCATCACGTGCAGTGCAGGGTCTGGGGACCCCTTTGGTTGGGGGCCTTTGATGAGCCATGACACCCCCTCATTTGTCCCTCACATGGTTGTCCCTCACATAGATGTTGCCTTCCAGGGGTGGAAGACCACACAGCTGGGCCAGTCTGCCCAGTGGAGGATGGGTGTTCACTGCATCTGGCCAGAGGCCACGCCACACACCCAAAACCTCTCCTCCTTCCCTGCTTTGGTGTAGGGATCTATGGGAGCTTGGCAGCAGAAAAACCTGGGGCTGTGGCTTCTACCCCAAAGGTGCTGGGCTGGGCCCTGTCGTGGATGCTGTTCCAGATGCTTCACACAATAGTGTCATTTTATCTCAATTTGCCTTAGGTGGTTTAACCCACAGTTCAGGGTTTTCAGTCAGGAGGCCCATCCAGGGTGAGCTTTGCTGGTGCAGTGTTGTTATACACCTTTGTTATAACAGGCAAAAGTCCTTCATAAAGATGTTTAAGCCATAAACCATAACTTTTCGGTCTCCAAGAAGAGGAATTGGAATGGATGCTCTCCAGAGGTCTCTTCCAATCTCAATCTTTCTGTGATTCTGTAAAAACACTCAGAATAACAAAAAGTTTAGGATTTTACAAATATATCCATAACCAAATACCCAGGTTTCAGATAGCATAAGTTATAAATATTGTGACAATGTTTTGAAAAAAGGATAGGGTTTTTTTAATTGGTGAATCACACTGAAAAACATTTCCAGCTATTGTATTTTGAATACACACCTGGATAAGAGCTGCAAATTTGTACCAGACAGATGACTAAAATGCCAATGCATACAAATGGATCTTTGTGCTAAGGTGAAATTTAATCAATATTTAAAAATGGCAGTAGCTCTGCTAAGACAGAAGTTGTAATGGAATGCAAAGAGATCTCCAACTTTAAAGCTTTGGAAAATAATAATATCAGTTTAGTACTTGACATCACTAAGTAAGACAGAATATCAGCATTACGTTACCTCTGAAAGAATCCTGAATTTCAGAAAATTTACGTCTGCATTGAACCATGCAGTCTTCCATTTACTTTTTAGCTTTATTTGATGCCTTTGCTGGTGTACTAAGGTGAAAAGTTTACTTAAGACTGTGAGGCCTCATACTAAAACAATCAGGAAGGACTATAATTTGAGCTGAGCAATACAGCTGTACATTTCTTTGATTTTGGAAAAAGAAAAAAAAAAGCAAAAAAAAGAAAACAAGCAAACCAAAAAAAAACCACAAAAAAATCCACTGTTGCAATTTCATGTATTTTTTTCCTCACAATTTAACTTATGACATCCTTAGTGGATAGCAAGATACAGAATGGAATTTTAACACTCCAGAATCCTGGCATCATGGCTCAGGTGAACACAAAGGTTGCTTCCCTGGGTTAGAGGGCACAGCAAGAGCAGGATGTGCCAGGGAGTTGCTACTCTCTGCTGGCACCTCAGAAGTTTGTGGGTGTTGCCAACATTATTGCAGGAAACTGTGATTAAATTAGGAGAGCTGAAATAACTGGCAGGGAAGGTGAGAACTGGGAACAAATACTTTCTGTTAAATAGAACTTCTTTTTTATACCTACTCTATGGAATATCATGTGGTACAAGATATCTGCGGGATAGGAAGAACTGCTGATGACAGGTTTTAACTGTGCACATAAATATTCATATTCATGTGTCAAGGCAGGGATATAATTGCCAGTTAAGTCTACTTGAAAAATCATTAATTATATTAAACCACAGATTTGAAAAACTTTTAATTAGTATGGGCTTTATACATACTTTTGCTTTAAAAATCAACATTTTTGGTTCTGCTTCATGTTTCTCCTTTCCATTTCCCTGCTGTTGTCTTTGGCTGCTTCTTCTTCTGTTCAAGAAAAGATCCTGCAGGAAAGATAAGATGATGGTTGCTGTCTTGTGTTTCTTCTAGGGAGTAATTTAAGAAGACCACAATTTTACCACTCAGATAAAGCACAACCTCATAAGAACACCATCATGTATCCTCTTTAAAGCATTACAAAGAACCTATAAGTTGTTATTTTGGAAAGTAAAGGACATAGGTGAAGCAGTGACCATGATTTAACTAGGACTAATATTAAGGTCTCTATAAATTATCTTCCACTGTCAAGCACAACAGAACAATAGGATCAAATTAGTACTGATATACTATACTGCAATTTTGTGCAGTCCATTTACATTTCAATGGAAAACTGGAAATAGGTATTCTGAAGGATGCAATCAGATAAATTGCAAATGCACGCTTTTCATGTCTAAGGATTTCCTTTTCACAGCAAATTCTCTTCTGGCTTGAAAATACCATACAAATGAAAAAACACCAGCTTGCTCTGGCAAAGGGGTCTATCAGATATTTCAGTGCGTGGTGATGATCAGTCAAGTTTAAAAAGTAACTCCTGTGTATGCACACAGGAGAGGGATGAGCAAGGTTTTTTTCTCCTTACTATGGGGCTGTGTTTTGGGTTCATGCTGAAAACAGAGTTGATATCACAGGGATTTTTTGGCTACTGCTGAGCAGGGCTTGCACATGGTCAAGACCTTTGCTGCTCCTCACACCATCCCACTAAGTAGTGGGCTGGTGGAGAACAACAAGCTGGGAGGGGACACAGCCAGGACAGCTGACTCCAACTGACCATAGGAATATCCCACAACATATGGTGTCAGTCTCAGCTTATAAAACTGGGGGAAGAAGAAGGAAGGGGGAACATTTGGAGTGATGGTGTTTGTCTTCTCAAGTCACCATTGTGTGATGGAGCCCTGCTCTCCTGAGAATGGTTGAACACCTGCTCACCCATAGGAAGTGGTGACTTAATTCCTTGTTTTGCTTTGCTTTCCTGCACAGCTTTTGTTTTCCCTATTAAACTGTCTTTGTCTTTATCTCAAGCCACGAGTTTTCTCAGTTTTACTCTTCACTGTGGGGGAGTGAGCAAGTGGCTGCGAGGGGTGGCTGGGGCCAAACCACAACATCATATGAGGTACAATATAAGATTCCAGTCTGTAGGTGCCTCAGACTTTCACACTAATCAGCCTTTACCAGACTTTTTGTGTTAAACTTGTTTTTTGCCAGCTGAACCAAAACCTCACACATTAAATGTAGTTAGCAAACTACCTGTGACCAAAGACAACTCTAGGTCATTGAGCACCATGTGGTAATGCTCAAGGAAACCTAAGACACCCTTAATTTATGTAGAGTGATTTTACACTTATTGCTGTTTTTAATAACATGAACATCACTTCCCCATATTAGATGTTTGAGAGCAGTGTTATGTGTCCCTGCCCTTTGTGGCATTTCAACTGACATGAAAAGCTTGAACATTCATATGACACACAGAATTATAAGAACAAGCTATCCATTCTATTTTTAGTATAGGATTTATTCATATATAGCTGTATGTATGTATATATTAGAATTGACCTGTAAGTTTCAGTTGTTCTGCTATGTCAAATATTTGCAAAATATCAAATATAAGTATCTTAATAGCTTACATTTTTTGATTAAAACATTAATTGATACCATGACTCCAGAGGTTAATATCATTATTTGACACTGTTATTGATACCATGTTTAATAGACTGCAGCATTTTTCTTGCACCTTAAATTAATCTCAATCATATCTTAAAAATCTCAGCTGTTGGAGAAATTACAGCTTATGAAAGAGGATAAAATCATTTTTTGATGGAAACCTCTACATTTTAAGAGTCATAGAGGAATTTATTTTGGAAAGAATCTTTGGAGGTTAACTTCTCTTGTCTTCTGAACAAGGCAGGGCAGGCTTAAATGATTGCATCATGCCCCAGGGTTTCTGCCTACGTCAAGGCCTTTAGCATGCCAGTGCAACCAGTGCAGTTTGAAGGTCTGCTGGTCGTTGGAACATCATTCATGTTAAGTAGGAAGCCAAGTGTAGTCTGCTCCACCTCTTGTATCCACCATAAGATTGGTTACTTAAAGGTAATAGAAAAAATATGATAATAAAATGAAATAGAAAAATATGAAATTAAAAAAAGTGAAATTAATAAAGTTTCATACAATTCTTTGGTTCCCACTTTTAGCTCACTCATCTTGTGAAATCTTGGTTAACTACATGCTCCTTAGAGACACAAGTTTCAGATTTAAAAAACCCAGCAGCATGCTCTGAGCATGGGTTTGGACTAGGTGACCTCTGGACCTTGCAATTGACATTATTTTCACTCTATACATTTAAAAAAAGTTTCCTTATTTCTATACATATGAACAAAGAACAGAAGGATCTACAACAAAAAAAGCTTCTAATAATGTTATTATTATCTTGTTTGAAGGAACATATAAACTTTACAGTGAAAAATGTTTTGCTGCAGAATTTTTGAACTTCAAAAGGATTTATTATGATACATTTTTTGCAAATGTAAAATAAAATCTTGGTTTTTATGAGATTTTAGGGTATTTCTGTCATGCTTTCTGCCTTGGTGGTAACTTCAAGTGTTGTTGTGGATTTCTTTAATGTATATAACTTGTTTATTAAAGGAGACATTAAGTCCAGTGGCTTTCATTAATTTCTGATGTGAAACCACCAATAAAAAACAATAACTCAAATTATTGACATTTCCCAATGGAACTTTGTATGTGATATTGAAGTCCAAATTTTCATGCATGAAATTTGTGTGGATTGGGACACGAAAAGGAAAAGCTTACTTTCATTACAGTGCTAGGCATAGAATGGATCCAAACCTCTTTCCTTTTTGTCTTCCAATCTACTTTTATGAAATAATACAACAAAAAACATTAAGAACATTATTTTCCTCCTAGGCAGAGAGGTCTTCCTCTCCTGTAAGTGTATCCAGTCGTTGAAGTGAAAAATGGTGAGCACAACTGATGTGAGAAAAGAAAAAGAATGGTAACAGCTGAAGATAGATGGATAGTTCATTTAGAATGGGATTTTTCTGATTTTTTTGGATAGCTTATTTTTGTCTCCTTTCGGACAGATTTTTCCACTAGATGGATGTGAATAACTTCTGTGTCATTTTTGTTGCTGAGCAACAGCCTGGGAGATATAAAAAGATGAGCCTATAAAAGTAAAGTTATAGTAGTAGAAGCCAACCCAGAATTTGCATATTTCTTGTATAGTTCTTAAAATTACAGTATAATTATGTCAATCTTCCTCATTCTGTTATTTAAAATGTTTGTCAACCAATCAGACTTAAAGTGAGGAAGACAAAATACCCATATGGCATTTTTGTAAGGCATGATTATTTCATCCAGAGTGGAGGGATCCCCCTGGTATGGCTCTCTTCAAGCTCTGCTTGAAGGTGGAAATTATTTTTCAGCTGTTTTTTCCTTGCAGCAGAGATGTATGTTACTGCCTGCCAGAGGGAAAGTCCTTCCTCAGAGCTGGCATCACATCGTACAAGGCCCAACATAATGCATTTGTTGAAATATGCACTCCTCAGAAACATCTTGTGATACAAGCCTTGAGCTCTATTGAAACCAGCACCTGATTTGGCTCCATTGCCTCTGCGGAGAGCCTGTGTCCTAACCTTGCCCACATCACTTGGTCTGCACCAGGTAAATTTATTGTGAAGGAAGATGGCGCTACTAGGAAAGTCTGAGGATGCTGTACTTATTATGGGAATAGGTTGCAGGTACTGAAAGAAAAATTGCTACCCTGGTCAAGCAGAAAAGCTGGATCCCTTTCAAGTGATTTATACTGTCATTTGTAGTGCCCACCAGCCCTACATTTGAAATGTCTAAAGCCAGACCAGCAGCTGTACATAGCTCTGCAAGATACAGCTCATGAAGACAAGAGGGATGCTTAGCCTTCTTGTCAGCATTTAGCAACAGGTATATCCCTTCTGCTGACAGTGACAGAGAAAGTAATATCAATCTGCCACACTGAACAAGAAATTGGAGAGTCTCCATGAACTGATTTAGAAATGGTGTTAATTTTCTGGAAGTGCGTGTTTTTATTTCTTGGGGTAATTAGCAGAGAGCACTTTCTCTTCTCACGCTGTCTTCCCTTCAGCAAGGTTTGAAAAGCTGCATCAGTCTCATCTTTAGGAAATGTTACCCAGTTTTGCTATAACAGAGTTCCCCTACTAAAAAGTCTTTCCTTTTATACACCTGGCTGTTATTAAAACAAAATATGTAATCAGGCATTTCTCCTCCTAGTATCTGAAAAGATTATTTAGTCCAGTAATTTTCTATTTGGGATTTTGCTTTGTTGAATTCTCCATGTGTAATCCATATAATTTAATTTTCACAGACAGAAAATTAATTGAGATGCACGAACAGAACACATTTGGGCTAATATGAAGCTCCCTGTTTTTAGAGTAGGTGCATGGATAGAATTTTATATTCAGTATATATTTCTTAATGACTCTCATCTTCCTTCTATCCTTTAAAATAATGTTTTAAAAAAAAAGAAAGAAGCAAACTGTGGTATTTTACTTTTCCTCCTTCCTCACAGAATGTCTCTTACTGACACAATTGTTTCATGACATTTTAAAAACAGCACCAAATCACAATAACCAATTTATACAGTTCCTCGTCTCCAGTCAATGTATGGCTGCTGCCCTTTCAGTCATACCAATAGAAATCCATAATCTAGAATGCTTTGTTTCTCCTCAGTGGCATTAATATAGACAGAGAGAGGATCTCTAGAGGATAAAATGTTGAAGTTCAGACAAAAGTAGAACAGCAAGTTTCAACTGCACCTTCTAAAGGAAGTGAAGATTATGTTTTCCAGTCTTTGAGCAACTTGATAAGGGAGAAACTTTTAATATATTTTACGTGAGTGCTACTTAGGCATGTTTTAAAGGAAAAATCACCCGGATGATGAATTTGAGCCAGGAGTTGAGGCTGTTTCTGTGACTGAAGACAGTGCACAAAAATGAAAGAGCAAATAAACATGTAAGATATGACTTGGAAATCTGGGTTTGCTTCTTCAGACACTGTGTGCTTGCACTGTAGTATTATGAATTTAGGAGGGAATGCAGTAGAGTTGGAGTTTGAGGTGTAAATTAAAAGTTTGGTACTGTCCTGAAAGATGACCAGGAATCCTGAGTGAGCACTGATATTATCCATCTCTATAATGCTTTGGGTAATTTTAATTCATCTGGTACAGAGAATTTTAAAATAGGTGAATAGATTATTTTGGTCACTAGCTCACAGTGTTAATTAAGTTGTATGTATAATAAACATGTTCAATGTTCATAAAAATTTTATATCCAAATTTATCGACCTTTTGTAATTCAGAGTGCAGATTCATTGCATCTATTCTACTCAGATGAGGAAGTTGCAAAAACCACCTCATTAGCAAGGTCCCACTGTTGTATATAATGTCTCATTGGTTCTTGCATCTCTTTTCTGGTGTAAAAGAGAATGTAAAAGGCATGTACAAGACTGCGAGTGGCTGGTCCAACAGTATTTTCGTGTGTTCTCTGGGATCCCCTCATTCAGTTGTAAATATTTCCTGTTAATCAAGGAACAACAGCCAGTATCTTGTTCGCTCAAATGCAGGAGATCAACCTTGGAAAAGTGTCTAATAAAAAAACTGAGAAAAGAAATAGTGAAGTGTCATCTTGCTCTTTGCTGTGTGATGTTTTAAATTGTCCACCATGCAGCCAGTGTGGGCTGAGTGTTATGGCAGATGACTGGAACATGTTATCAAAACAGTTGATTCATACAATTATGTGATTTTACAAACTTCACTGGCAGTATGTTGAGGAAAGAAAATAGACAAATGGGTTCATAGGAGATAGCACATGTCTGTGGACTGAGTTTGAGGATTTGACATCAAGCTGTATTGTATTAATGAGGTATTTTGGTGGCAATCTGAGCAGTTGCGATGTTATGCAGAAATCTTATGCACTGCATTGTTGATGGCAGGACCTGAAAAATAAGAAGGGAGCAGATTTTAACAACAATCAAAGTCCAGACCACTTCAGAAATTTGTCAAGTAGTCTTGAAGTGTCAGGTTTAGAGAAAGAGGGTAGGGACCTCCAGGTTTTAGGAGACAAGTTATCCTTCCCTCTTGCCTTTTATGACTCCTGAATCATTCCTACTCCAGTGAGATCATTAGGATAGGATGCGAGCATCCAAACACTCAACATATCTGGATATAGATCTAATTATGAATCATAGTCTTATTCCAACAATTCAATCCAGTCCCTCTAACTTGATTCACCTTTTCAGCCATGTCACTACTAAGGATTTTCATCTGTTTTCAGTCAGTATTGGAATACTTACCAAGAATTACAGACTCTGGATTAGATTCTGAGCAAAAAAACCACCAACAGATTAACTACTTAAACATCTCACAAGATTCTGGGTGGGATTTTTCTTTAAAAATTGAAATGAAACAGCATACAGGATAAATGATTGACAGAAATTTTCAAAATCAAACAGTAAAACAGCTATCAGATTCTCTTTTAAATTGCAGAGTTTATTCTTTTGCTCTAGAGAATTCAGGTTTTACATAATTTTATCTTCTCTAATGTCAGTCTAGTTTAAGGTAGACTCCAGTAATTTTAATGGCAAATTCTCTTAGCTTGCAAATATTTTTCAGCGTTTTTGTGTTAGTCCGACTGTGCTTAATAAGTGCCATAATAAACTTCAGTCTTTCTTGGAATGTATAAATAGATAAAGGAAATATCACTCACTGAAAAAAACATTCTGGTTAATGTCAACAACTTCTTAGTAGGCTCCATTATGAGCTTATTTAAACCATGTATTGTGGAGTAAACCAGAATTTTTTTGTGAGCTAAGTGGAACTGCCTAATTACTCTTCCTAAGTGAATGCAACAGAACTCCTTGGCAGCCTTCAGAGAACTTCTTCTTTCTGCATTTGCATTAGAGTTGCCATGGACAGCAGTGTATGTTGCTACCAGTCATTAATCATCTTAATTTTTTTTAAGCTTCCTGCTAAACAGCAGTTGACTCTATAGAAGCAGCTCTAATCTCAACTGGTTAAAATTTAAGAGCAAGCTACCAGGTAGTTTAAGAAAAGAAAATAAAATACCTTGGTTTACCTTCTGCTTAACTGTGAATACTTTTGCTGCCTTGTAGTTTCATTGGCCCATTTTCCTAAATAGCTCATGCTGATTGTAATCACTCCTAATTTCTCCCATATGTATAGAGTAAGAGGAGAAGAACTGAAACTGTAGGTGCTCCCCCCAATTGTTTTATAACAGCTTGTGGAAAGATTGGAAAGCTCCTCAAAAAGGCGCGTGATGTCTGTGTAACCTCAGTCTCTCCCCCATCTTCTCCCACCTTACGTGTGCATATGATATTATTCACATATGTGTATATCGACACTGCAGTTTATTTTATATGTCCATCAAAAAGTAAATGTTCAGATACTATAAGCTAGTCCTTAAATACCATAAACAAATTTATTTTTTTATAACTGAAGTCCATCGGTTCTAATGACCTTTATGTTTTACACTGTCTGAAGTACTGTCTGTCATTTAAACAATTAATTTATAAGAAAAGAGAAATCAGATCTTTTCACAGAACTTCAAAATTACATAAGAGCATGTAATTTTCTGACTAAATGCTTTTCGCAGTATCTTAAAACAGATTTTCTTTTTCAGTTTGTTTTTATTTATTAAGGAAAAAAAAGACATAATGATTCTCACAATTTTTTTCTAAATTTTTAATTACTTGTGCTTTACCTTTTGCATTCTAATTTGTAGGAGAATAATAAAAAAATCCCCAAACTCACAACTGTTACACAAAAGGATCTTCAAAGAATGCAAATAGAAAGAAGGGGGAAAAATAACTCACACCTGTATTTTGGGGAAGTATTGTTCCAAAATTGCACTTCAAAAATAAATCCTCTTTCAAAAAAGGTGTTTTTTTCACTTTTGCAGCCTCAAAACTCTTTTTCCATCCTCAACCAACAGAACTTAACATGTTCAAAAAATCAGTACTGTAATCCTGTTGTGATGAGAAGCTCTGAGGACATTATTTTTCATCAGTTTCAGTGCTGCACTATACTAAATGCTTTAGTTTTACTTTTAAAAGTCTTTAAAGGATATGCTTAAATATAAGTTTCTGGTTTCAATTCCAGTAATGTAGTGGAACTTATTGCTGTAATAGCAGGGTTTATTGCTGCTCACAAATGGCATGATGACAGCAAACACTTCACTGCCAGATCTGAAATAAGCAACACTCCTTTATGCACTTAAATTTATGTACATGATTTAGTCAGGAAGCCCAGAACCTGGGGAGCATCCTTAGGTTCCCTGTACTTGCTGCCTGCATAAAGTAAACCTGGAACTCTCTGGCACAGCATTGCCACTGTTGGTAATGGGCCATAAGCACTGTAGTGATTTTCCAAGGCCTCAGGTCTGGGGTTTGTCCATTGTCCCCTGTATAAACTTTTATTGACCTACCTGAAGCTTCATTTTTCTTGGTGTAGCTGTGACAGCAGTTTCTGTAACTGACCAGGTGTCCATAGTTATATGCATTACTTTTGTTTGTATTTGTGTGATACAAGCACAGTTCAAAACAGAGAGCAGCAAGAAGAAGTTACTCTGCTCAGAAGATATTTATGACATGAAGACAGCGTAGGGAAATGTCAAACAATACCTTTTTCCTGATCCAGAGATGGGGCAACTGAGAGGCATTTTAAAAGCTTTGTTCCATTTTTAGTCTCATGAGAAAGGTGAGAGATTACAGATGTTATAATTCACATCATCACAACCAGAGCCAACTATCTCCTAATTAAAATACACTATAAGCGTTTCTTGGCCTATCAGCTTTTTGCCATGCCATGCTGTAGATGCCTTAAAGCCAATCATCTAAAACTACCCCTCGTGGGTCCCACTACAATGCATCTTTCATAGTTCTATTTCTCCCAAGTATCTAGTCTTACCTGCAAGACCATCCTTTGAAACTTTTTTCTAGCTCCATTTCTCTCTCAACAATATCTGCCCTATTCCATGGCATTTCTAAGTCAGCATTTCTTATCTCAAAGTTTGCACATGGATGCATACTGTGTGGGGCTTCTGTCGAGCCCTGAGAACTCTCTACAAATCCATTTCCTACAGGGAAAGACAGCTCTAGTCTAAGAGCAGAGGCTTTGTCAGGTGGAGCCCAGAATGCTGCTTAGAGGAGTACAGCCATAGGAAATGGGATGGAGGGTGGTCCTGGAAGCTGAACACAGCTCACCCCGGGTCCCTCACTGAAAAGCAGACCTGCACAAAATGTGGTCTAGGAGTGACACAGACAACACAGAAATAGTATTTAACATATGGAACTGCAGACCAGTGCAGGAGCAGAAAGGTACAAAGTGTGCTATCAAACACATGAAAAATTACCTGAAGTGAATCCTAGACGAAGGAAGAAATAGTGATGAACTTGAATGTCATACTCCTGCCAGCAAAGGATGCTGAAAACTCTGCCCATGCCATCTCTCAGAACAGCATGAACCTTAGGACATAGAGGAGCAGTGTCAGGGTGAGTATAGATCCAGTAGGAGTGAAAACTAAGACGTGTATAACAGTTTTATCTGCATTGCTTTGCTTTTCTTTCTTTTTCTTTGTTGTAGCAATTACATTAGACTCATAATCCTTGATTTATACTAATAATATTTCAGTCATACTAACAATAAATTCTTGGCCTGATATGCATATTTTTAGATATATAATGTATGCCTTTCTCTTTGCATGCAATCTTTCAAAAACAAGATTTGAGCATAATAACAATGAAGAATTGGATTGCTTGTAGGAATTCTTGGTATTACCAGAAAAAAAATTAGTGCTCTGCTGTACTGAAGGCAGCATATTTAATGAAGCAGAATTCTTTCTTTAGAAGATAAATAACCTCAGGATTATGTCAGCAAGCAAAATTCCTATTGATGTGATTTTTTGCTCAAGTAGAGAAAACACTTAAAAGAAGCGACACTTCCAGACCAAATTTGAGTTATATATCCAGTATATTTGATCCTGAAGATGATTTATCTTCTCCCTAGACACTCCTGAGTGACTGGATTTGTAGCAGTAGCGACGGAAACCCCGGACCAAAAAACCAAAGTCTTGCCCCCAAGACGGCGGCGCAGAGGTCTATCCTCTTCCTATCTGTTCCCTACCCTGTGATTCTTTCAAGTTTATACTGGAGTTTTATATTATTTCAAGAACAACTTAACGATATTCCTCTGTATTCATTTTATTCCCATTTTAGAAGCAGCTAACCCTTTATGCCCTGTTTGTTGTTCTCGTGCAAGGACCCAGCAGAAGAAGAACAGACATGGTTTCATCATAAAGAGTAGATTTTTCTTAAACATGCTGTGTCATATTATTCAAGTTTAGTATAAGTGTATACTTAAGAGATTTATTAACAGGAATTTTGTTAAGTGTTCCAAATAAGATATCAGTAAGATCTGAAGAGGTTTTGCATGAGAAAAATGGTTTAAAGTCTTATATGGATCTAGAAGTCTAAATTTTAAAATGAAGTACCTTGTCTTTAATATGCATAAATTAATTCGGCAACTTTAATCCTTTTATAT
>VXBC01012721.1:563238-598398 GCA_013399945.1 Ploceus nigricollis | reverse complement strand
AAGGTTTCACCCAGCAAGCCCCTGCATGTTCCCCAATTCTTGGTACAACCCAGATGTGGCAATCTCCCTAGCTCAAGTCATACGTCACTTCCCCTAACTCTCCTTTCATGCTTTGCCATCATTGGACAGTGACCCTGACCCCAACCCCTTCCGCTTTCTGTGTGCATAAAAGACCTTGCCATGTGGGCGAGATGGTCTTGGATCCACCATGAGCTGAATAAAACATCTTATGTTCAACTCCCAAGACCCGGGCTGCAGTTCTATTTGTCCCTGCGCCTGTGCATCGATAACTGGGACCCATAGAGCTCGTAAAGGGGGCATGTTGCTTTCCACTCCATGCCACATTACCTGCTGCAACCTGGGGCACAGAGGTTCCCCAGGATCTCGCAACATGGATTCTCTAGCTATCCTGTCAAAATATTCCCAACCATCAAACTATTTAATTCTGGTATCTCTAATGGTCTTAAGGTCCCCCATCCTCCTTAAAAGACTGCAAATCACCTATCTCCTGCTTCTTTAAATGTGAGCAATATCTGTATTTGTTAAGCCTTTGGTACAACATCAGCATCATTCTCTTTCAGGTTTTAAGTCATATTTTCTACAGATTTTTACTTTTTGCGTGTTTTTTTGCTTTCCTCTCTTGCCTCATGAATTTATTCTATTCTCACTTCATTGCGTTATGTTTTCTGATCTTCAGCATAAAAATTTTCCTACTCTACACCTTTGATTAGTCTTGCTTTTTTTTTTTTTTTGTGGTGGCAGATATCTACACTTCTGGAGTTGTCAGTGCAGCTTTTCTTCCCTGTTCCATGCTGTCATCAAAAATTCAGCACATTCAGAAATGTTATTATTCAGAAGTGTTATTTCAGAAAAATATATAAATTTCAAAAAATTCCTACCTATGCATTTTCTTGATGTACTGATTATCAAGGCAGATCAAATTAACTTTCCATGAAATCACAGAATCTTAGAATCGTTTGGGTTGGAAAAGAACTTTAAGAACTTTAGGACCATTAGCCCAGCACTGCAAAGTCCAGCACTAAACCATGTGCTTTATGGCCAGATCTGCACATTTTTTAAGTATCTTCTGAGATGGTGACTCCATCACTCCCCTGGGCAGCCCCCTCCTTGAAAAGGCTTTCTGTGAAGAGCTTTTCCCAAATGTCAAATCTAAATCTCCCCTGCCACAACCGAGACCATTTCCTCTCACCCTGTCACTTGTTAATTGGGAGGAGAGACCGACCGCCACCAGGCTACAACTGCCTTTCCCTTCGGACATTCCTCCTAAGTCTCCTTTTCTCCAGAACAAACACCCCCAGCTCCCTCAGCTGCGCCTCACAGCACTTGTGCTCTAGATCCTTCCCCAGCTCCATTTCCTCCTCTGGATGTGCTCCAGCCCCTAAATGTCTTTGTTTAAGTGAGGGGCCCAAAACTGGACGCAGCGTTTGAGGTGCCCAGCACAGGGGGACAATCACTGCCCTGGTCCTGCAGTCACACTATCGCTGATACAGACCACGTGCCATTGGCCTTGCTGACCACCTAGGCACACCTGGGCTCAGGTTCAGCTGCTGTCCACCAGAATCCCCAGGTCCTTTTCCTCTGGGCAGCTTTCTAACCACTCTGTCACCAGCCTGCAGCACTGCAGGGCATTATTGTGACCTAAGGGCACTTGGCCTTGTTGAACCTTGTACAACTGCCCTCAACTCACTGATCCAGTCTGTCCTGATCCCTCTGCAGAGGCAGTATTTAATATACTCAGACAGCAAATAAAGGAGATAATATTCTGTGACTATGTAATGTACTACATACATAATTTACTGAAGTCCATGGCGTGTTGTTCTTTCCTTGCACCCCTGAATTTTAATAAACCTTACATTGGTCTGTCAGAGACTGAAATATTATGGTTTATGGCTTAAACACCTTCATGAAGAACTTTTCCCTATTATAGCAAAACTGTATAACAAAAGCTGCAGAAAAGACCTGAATGGGGCCCTGACTAAGACCCTGCACTGCTCATTTATGGAGATAAGATAAAGTGACACAGGTCTAGACTGGAGGAGAAGAGCACACTCACAGGAGGACCAACCTTAGCACCTTCAGGGTGGAGACTACAGCCCCTGGGTTATCAGCTGCCAGGCTTCCACAGACCCCCCTCATAGCAAAGTAGGGAGGAGGAGAGGTTTTAGGTGTGAGGTGAAAAAGCCTCTGGTCTGAGGCAGTGAACGCTCATNGCTATCTGCTCTTCCTTCTTTCTTCTTTCCTTCCTTCCTTCCTTCCTTCCTTCCTTCCTTCCTTCCTTCTTTTTGCCTCTTTTACTATTAAATAAAATATAACAACATTTTTGGCACCAACATCTAACCTAATGTGGTTTTAATCAAGTTTTGTGGTATATTTTGAACCTTTCTGGGTTCAACCTGTTTTATGCACAGAGATTTAGTTTTCCTTGCTCTTCTGTGTTTATTTGAATGGTAACAGGTCTAAAGAAGAATAACAAAGGATTTTGTAGCAAACACATATCCAGGGCTGGAGGGTGAGGGCAGGGTCCTGCCTGTACCAGGTGTTTCTGTGCAGGACATCTGTTAATAAGAAACAACAAGGTCTTCTTTTCTTGTGGTCTTGCCTGCTCAATCACTTCCATCTTTTTCCCACTTCTTGTCTTTGATCAGATTAAATGGCAATGTGGGAGAAACTACTCCTGAAAATGAGTTCTAGTATTGCTCTTAAAATGCTTGAAGAATATGTGAATCCCCAGCTGACATTAAGATGGGACACAGCTCAATTTTCCCTGCTGTTCACCTCGCAAATTAATATTTTATAAAGGATATTTTAAGCAAAGCAAAACTCCAGTTATGAAGGAGATTATAACATTGTGGTTGAGATTTTTTAATAAAAAATGAAGGAAAGTAGTTATCTAAGTTGTAGCTCTTCTTAACTTATTCAATTCATAATTTATAGAACAGACTTAAAACAAATGATATAAATTAAATGTTCATCTAATGTTTATTAATCTTACTCCTGGAATGGAGCAATGATTACTTTGGTTTTAATTACTGAATATTCAAATATTAACTGGAATGTGTTAATCTGGGCTTGTCTTAAAGACCCATTATTTCAAACTCCCTGATTTCTGAAACCTATTGCAGGACTTTCTGTACTGTTGGTCCTGTAGAAGCTCTTGTCCATAGGGTTTAAAGCATAATATAATCAGAGCAAGAGGAAAGAGAAACTTTATAATGCAAACCTGCTTAAGAGCAAATGAACAACTACTTATGTCTGATAAAACAAAGGCTCCCAGAAGTAAACACATTTTTGTATAAATTCTGTAGTCTAAGGACTTCCAGAGTTCCTCAATCTGCAGTTTCTCTGACAGTAAGCTTTCAGGATCTTTTGTCCATGAAATCATAGAATTTCATGTCCATGAAATCCAGAGCTTTTTTCTTGGTTTTGGCATGCAGATTGTTAGAGTTCATTAGTTAGGGGGAAAAGGGTTTCTAGATTTAGAAGGCAGAAGGTATTTTTAGTAAAAGTCTTTATCCGTTCCAAACTTGTATGTTTGGATGACTTTAGGGAACTGCTTTATTCTTGAACATTCACTTACATTGCTGTACCTTTGCAAAATTGTGAAAAGGATAGAAATAACCTTTTCCTACCCCAAGATATCAATCACAGCTACAGAAAAAGTCTCCCTCAGAGCAGATACCTTGATCACTCAATAAGATTGTTACATGCTTTTTAAAATTTCTTCCACATCAATGGAAAGCTTGATGATGGTGTCCAGTTCAGCTGTAAGGGGAGTTGAGGAGGATTCTTTTTAATAAATTTATTAGACTAAAATAATTTGCAAACATGGAAAATATTATATCTGAGAACTGTTTACTGATAGAGTATGGTCCTGACTGGAGGAGGATAGAAAAGAGAACAAAGAGGGGAAAAGAGAGAGGTAGAGAGGAACAGAAGACAGGGACAGCATTACTGCAAGAACCCTGGGGCGTCATGTCGGCATCAGCTGGACAAAAATGAGCGTGTGCGCTGTGAGGAGCCTGCGCGGCTCCCTTGGCTCCCGCTAGGCGCAATTTCAAATGGAAGTGAGCTGCATGTCTGTCCTGCTGGTGCTGAACCACGGCTGCGGGCTGTCTGCTGTGGGCTGGCTGCCAGGCAAGGAGGGAAAAGTGGCAGTGGCTGCTGGGTGCAGGTGGTGGTGATTTATTAAAGAAATATGGATATTGACCTAGTACCAATATCCAACTGAGACAGACAAAAACTCTCTAACAGTTTAAAGTTAGAAAGTGTATGTTCATTGCGACGCCGGGCGACATGCGGGATAGCTCCCAAATACACACCGCACCTCTCAGGTGGTTACAGAGTCTTTTTATCCATACAAGTATTGAATACCCAAAATACAAATACATATTCATAATTTTGGTACATCCCATTCCTTGCTTCATATGCTAATCAGTTCAAAAGCTATTAAGCATGCATAGTTTGTTCCTTGAAATGGGTCAGTGGTCCCTTTCATGGGGAGGGGTCCCAAAATGAGGAAGTAAATTAAGTCTTCCTCATTCTGACCTTTCTACCTTTTCAATGCAAATATGACAAATGAACCCTTGGTAGAACTCCCATTCCCTGTTCTTCAATTGGTTTCAGAACAGAGGAGGCCCACAATTGTCTTATATTCTTAAAAGCTATTTGTCAGTTTCTGTATTCTTCATTATAAACCCAGCTAACTAAACATTGTGTTGACAAGCAATCAATTATTAGTTAACTACTAACTCTTAACTTGCATCAAGGCCTACCTATTTATTTAAATTAACTCCAGTAAGGCTTATCTCTAACTAAAATCTTAGCTCCTCTAAAAATCTCTAAATTTCTTAAAGTTTATGTTTCAGTGGCAATGAGCTGCCTTGGGGAAGAGGTGAAGCAGGATGGAGGAACAGGTGCGGACAGGAAAGAGAGGCAGGGAAGAAGCAGCACCACAAGAAGAAAAAGGTGGGGGAAGAGAGAGGGGGTGTGCCAGGCTGACCCTCCGGGCAGCCCCCACTCCCAAGAAAACAAAACCCATGGGTAAAATCGTGGTGCGGTTAACTGCTGTTATGTGCTAAGACTCCTCTCCTAGCCCGATTTCCTGGGCATTTTTTCCTGGGAAATTTCCAGGGAAATTTCCAGGGAAATTTTTCCAGGGGTCTACACCGCCAGCAAGGGGGTTGTCGCTTGCAGCCTGATCATGGAAGCCTTCTCTGCCCTGAATCTGCTGTCAGGCGAAGTTCCCACAGAGACAGAGCTTCCCTGCCTTTTCTACAGGGGCTGTCCGCTTAGAGACTGTTATGTCAGTGGTCTCTGCCCCCTCACCTGTCCGAGCTGTCCCCTGCACGTGGCACATGCTAAGGCTCCCTGGACTCGCACAGACCCTATAGTAATTTTTCATCCCGTGTCAGAAAATAGATTTATAACAAATGTGAGACATAAATAAAAATTGAATTTGTTCCTCTCAGATGGTGAGGAGGGATGTGTAATTTTTATTTTTATGCGAAGCATCACATAATTTCTTTGAAGTAAAGAGTTGCTAAGAAGATTAACCATGATGATAAGGGTCCTGGTAATGATGAAAGATGCAATGTAATATCTTGTTAGGAGGTTTCACCATTTCAGACTCATCTGAAGTTTAAGTATTGAACAAACTAAGCTAATTTTATAACTGTGGACTGTGCCTTGGGTGTGGATTTGGGAGAAACCGACTTGAAGAACTTCTACATGGGTTGTCTCTGGTAATTCTGGTGCTTCTGGCCAGAATCACTGGGATTGCAAAGCAGTGCCTACCATAAGAAGAAATGTGATCTACTGCTAATTAAATGAATGAATGAAACATGCCATTCAAAGCTAACTAGCTATAAACCAAAAATAGCATGGCTGAATCTCTTTCTCTCTCTTCTCTCATGCCATCATATTATCAACACTGAATTACCTTCAAATAGAGAGACTGTAAAGTATTGTCCCAAAACGCTGACACATGAATGCTCAAGTTTTATCTCTCATTTCTATTACAGCTGTTTTGTTTGGGTTTTTTTTCCTGCCAGTAACAGGTTCTGTGAATTTGTCAAGGAATGTTTTCTTTACTGGAGATTCTATCGCTTTTGCTTACAAAGGGCAACCTGCTATTTTCTCAAAGAACTGGGATTTGGACATTAAGGCTTTTTTCTTATAGATTTTCTGAGCAAGAATGGATTTTGAAGAGAACACGGTATAAATAAAGAGAATCACTTGTTTTAAATAAAGTTAGATAGTAACCAAAACCCAATTTCTCAATCATACAAGACCTCTGAAAGGAAAACAAAGCTATATTTATTGTCTCGTTTCAGGTTTTTTGCCCATCTGTATAAAAGATACAAGTGCTGTGTGGGCAAATGTTGATGATTTCACCTGACTGTGCAGATAGTTCAAATGATATGGAAAGATACTTCGAGAGATTGTCCTCCTTTAAAAATCGGAGTCTTTTCCTGCCTTTCCCCAGATGTAACTAACTAAATCAGCAGAACTAATTTATATATAGAGAGATTAATATTACTGCTGATCTCTTTCCATAATAATGTGAAAGAATAATTAATATCTGATGAGGGAATAACAATATTTTTTTTCAATAAATGTTAGTCATCAAAATTAGATATCTGGTCTAAACTAGTCCTGGCTTCTTCACAGCCAGTGGAAAAATAAATTACTTCCTGAATCCTTTGTCAAAGAGAGGTGAAGTAATTTTCCAGTAAAGGTTCCTACTGTATCTTGGGTAAATAGAGTCTAAATAGGTAATCTGGTCTCAACATATCTATTTTAGATGACTATAAACTGAAGTGGCTTCTACTGGTAATGTCAAAGATATACTGAGAAAAATTAACTGAAGTAAAAAACCATACAATTAGTTAAAAATGTAATTTTCACTCAATAAAGCAAATACAAGAGAAAGACTTTGAAGTTACAGAATCATTGACCTGTAAGAGATCATCAAATCTGTTCCCTTGTTCTAGGACATGATAACTTAGATGTTAATCTTATTGCCAGGGTAATTTTCTGCTCTGTTCTTAAGTTTCCTATGGGTAGAGATATGCAAATACTATCTTTATAGCTCTTTCTTTCAGAAAAAGCTTAAGTCTTTGGACATCTGTAACATGTAGACATTGTGTTCATTCCCAGCAGTCATTTCTTTTGACTAGAACATGTAAATAAGGATGAATTTAATTGGTGACCAAACATTCTTTCTTCTCACTTTTGCTTGAAGCTTGGCATGCAGTCAAGAAGTCCAGAAAAGTGTAGGACACATTAGTTTATTCATAACCATTCCAATTAGTGTTCCTCTCCTCAGTGTTTTACCATTTTGGTTCTCTATTGGTCACTAGACTAGATCACTTTTGTTCAGGGACACTGACGTGTTCTTGATTCACCTTCAGCTGGAGATTCAATGATGCATCTTGATATCTTCACTGAATAGCTGCTGCCTACAAAGTTCTGCATTGCCATATGAATTTGCCTGAGAGGCAGCACCTTGCTTTTCCTCTGTTAGAGCATCATGCATATTTCATATCAAATATCATCCATTTGTCAAGGTCATTTTGAGTCCCAAATTCCATCTCCTGTATATGAGCAATCTCTTTCAAAGTGATGTAATTTGTGATTTGAATAAGCAGATTTCTTCATTCTGATTGTTAATAAAAATGTTGAAAACAGCAAAAGTCTTATCCTGCTTGATAACCTTTCATTGTGAATAGCAAAGCGCTGAGAGGTGCTCAGATTTCCAATGAGTTCATAGCCCAGTATACTATTTTCAGCTAGACTGTGCTTCCTCATTTGCACATAAGAATGTCATGTGTCAAAAGCCTTACTAGCATGGAAAAATGACATTTGCAACTTATTTTCTATTCCCAAATCTTCTTGCCATATCGGATAAGGAAATTAAATTGGTCTGACAGAGCTCTTTTCTTGACAAATCCACGTTAGCTTCTCCACACCTCTTAAAAGACATTTTTTCCACTTGGTTGTTCAACTTCCAGTTTCTTAACTGGAACTGAAATTGTCATGAGACCTTGGTTGTTTTCTAATTGCCACAGAGCTTTGGGGACAGAAGAGTTCTGGAGTGCTTATTTTTAAAAGTAAACTTATATTGATATATTTTTTCTAGGCTTTTTAGCAGTTAGAAAAGGACTATGTAAGCAGACTTTCAGCTTATAGCTGTTAGTGATTTATTTGATTACTATCTGCAATATACAGATAGTTGAACTTTAAAATGACATATTTAGATGTGGTTTTTTACTATTTTATTGGTTTTTTACACTTAACATTATCAATAAGTTTAACATATCTCTGAATACATGACTATAGTATGGGATATTCTAACATGAACCATATGAATAAAACTGTTTATTTCAGTGATTTGAGTCCTAGGGCAAACCCACACATTTTCCATAGGTGTTATCATTTTGTTTAGTTCCCAAGTGAAGAAATAGTGATGATTTAATTAAAAAGAAATCATAATAAAAGGCCAAAAAGAAATTGTGATTGCCCATTCTAATTCAATTAGCAGTTATCTACTTTTGAGATGCTTTTTTGAAAATGCTGCTGAAAAACACGACCATTTCATTGACAAATGGTCTTTATTTATAATAAAGATGATTAATCATTATTTATAAAATGAAAGTAAAACGTATTTTTCTTTTTGTTCATACTGCACTGAATATCTACATGTTATTATAGCCTTCTGCTTATAGGAAAGTCAGTTTAACACACACTCTGTAAAGATACAGCTTACACTGGGCAAACTCAATGTCTCATGGAAAAATAAATCCATAGTATTCAATAATCAGAGGGGAAGATAAACCCTGAGAACAAGGTGTCTGAGATTAGTTTTATTTGCAGTTTGCAACAAGCCATGCTGAAATATAGGAGATTCAAGAAACTAGTACAAAATGAAATTATGTACTAAGGGGCTTTTCTCTTGTCCTTTGTTGAACATCTGTGGCAGTAATTTTCTAGTTTTACTGAAAAGGTTACCTATGTATTTCAGGAATGTGAGAAAATTGTCCTTAAACGGATGGCTTGGTCATTTGTGAGTGTGTTTAGACAAAGCAGTCGGGTGGACTCTGTTTTGGAATGTGAACCAGTTCATCAAGAGGCAGACAGGACTACTCTTACTGTGCCTATTGGTTGTCTAAGATTTGGCAAGTAACTTATTTTTTACAGGTCACATCGTTCATGCTGCCCTTGAGTGTAAGATGGGAACATAAGAATAGTCCAAAGATTCATCTGGTTTTGTGTTCTTCTGTAGCAATGGGTAACAAAGAGACATCGACCCCCTTATGCATCCGAAAGAGATGTAGAAATTATTGTAGAAATCACCCTCCTTTTATACCTTTAGTTTCCACTGGACAGAACCAGAATTTAACAGAAGAAGGGCACCCATTGGCTGGCTCAGCTGCAGTCTGCTGTCCACGCATCCTATAACCCAGTCAGCTTCCCATTCATGTGCTGTCCACATGTTTCTCCTCATAATCGCCTCTCATCCCCCAATCGACTTCCAACCGTCCAGCCTGCAGCTGTGCCTTCCCCACAGGGCCTTCTAAGGGGGTGAGCATACGCCTTAACAACTTTAACAAACACAACCCCACATCCCACATTCTCCTACTGACAGTGGTCAAGATAGAGGCCTAGGGAAGAGTGGAAAAACAAGCATATGGTGACACCTCCCCAAATACTCCTTTAACTGCCAATAATTTATCGCTCAAAGGTTTACTCTTCTCTCTGCCCAAAAGTGTCACAAAACATGGTCCTTGTTTCACAGTCACTTAGAGAAGTCCTGATGAAGGCTAAGAAACAACTGTGGGCTCCTATATAATTTCTGTCCTTACTCTTACATGAACAGTATTTAATTCCATTGATCAGTTCTATAACTACTTTGTAATCCCACTTTTCCACATGATATCATCTTACCTATTAATAGTGCCTAAGATGGATTTTGGATTCACAGATTTATCTTCTCTCCATGTCTGAAGGCTACCTGGAGGAAAGTTCTTTGCAGGATTTCTAGTCACTGATAGAATTGCAAATCTGGAGTGCTGGAATGACAATAAATTGTAGTGAACCACATTTTTTACAGGTTGCATCTTAGTTCATTAGGAAGCTGGACTGGTGCTCACCCAGTCCCTGATATCCCTATTGCAGATAAACCCTTAATTTTTAGATAACATTGTAGCGTTAATCATTCCAGTGTTCCTAAACTTTAATCTCTGTTTTCTTTTCTACCGGAAGTGATTTGAGCAATTTGGTTCTTCAAGCATAACCAAACAGATTGACAAAATGCTAGGAAGGTAAGATAAATTTCACAGCACATTATCAAAGTACCTTTGAGATTATTTTGACAAACTGTGGGCTAAATATGAAAACAAATTTCAGTCATCATTATTAAAATTTTTACAGTATGGGAAGACATTGGCTGCCCTACAGTTTTTCGTAGCCTTTTTTCTCTGTCATTTTTGAGGCTACTTGCTGTGGCAAAGTGCTTCAGTGGAGTTACAATACATATTCCCACCTGATGATCTTCTGAAAAGAAAGAAGTCGAGGCATGAAAAGCCTCTAATGAAAGTTTATAATACAGAATTTTGTTTTTCAAAGTGACTTTGCCATTAACAACCTACATTTAACTTCAACAGCACATGCAAATAAGAGGGTTTCTTTATCAAAATGCACTATATGACTACAGAGTTTTTTTAAACAGCAGCAGATTAGACCATGTATTTTCTCTTGCTATATATTTTGGAAGCAATGTGAAAAAATCAAGGAGCTGGTATTGATTAAGGGCAATTAGTTCTGGAAGAATCAGTTATATTATTTTAAAAAGTCAGCTTTAAGCTATCAGTGGCTAGAAGGTGAGAAAAATATAATTACAATATAAATACTCAAATTTTATTTTCATCTAAGCTATGAATAAAGCCTTTAAAATTAATTTCTCATTGATTACGTTCTCTTCTTTTTATAATCCAATTTGATGGCAGCTTTAGGACTTTTAGACATGGATACATGACATTGAGGTAAATGCCAATGAAATCAATCTTCTATCTTTTCTATTAAAAATGTCTGGTTTTAGGCATAATATTCAGCCAATAAAACATAAAGACCCAACAGATATAGACACTGTTGTAAACACAAAGCATTCCAGTAATACCAATCAGGATCCGTGAATAAAACTAATAATAATTTAAAAAAGAACATTACGATAGAGTAATTAATAAAACAAAAAACAAAACCCTGCCTTTTTTCCACTTTTCTGATTCATTGGAAGAGTCAAAATTAATTTTTAAAGTATCTTTCTCTCTAACCTTGAGGACTAGAAATGTCTATGAGTAGTTTTTGTATAATCAAGTGACTAGAACACCTAGGTACCAATTAAAAGAGGCTGACTATGTAAAAAGCAAATGATAACCATAAAAAATAATTGATAAATTTTCTGCACAGTGTCTTTCTCCTAAAAAAACCTTGGAGTATTGGCCACTGGCATTAATGAATAAGCATATTGTAAAATTTTTTTGTCACTTGCCCAATTTGGATTTATAGAAAGTAGAGTTCTTTGCATTTATGAGATGCTTAGATGGAGATGGAAAAATTATTTAACACTTAAATTTTTTTTGGAAAAAAAGCTATTAAACTGATCTTGTCCTCCTCTCACTGAATGTAGAGTGATGCTCTTCCTTTAAATATTAATCTTCCAGATTAATCTTAACTTTCTAAGCTTCTGTCCAGCTCCAGCAGTGATACATAAAAAGAATGGGTTTGAAATTAATCCTTTGATGCAAACAGAACATGGAAACAGGGTGAAAGTATATAGAAGGTGGAAGCATGGACAGGGAACCTTGGAGGAATGCTGACCCTGAGCATGCAGGCAGGGAATTAGGAAGGACAAAACCCAGATGGAGTTGAATCTGTCAAGGTATGTCTAAGACAAGAAGAATGAGTTTTATAAGTTACCAGGTGATAAAAGGAAGACCAGAGAACATGTNACAGAACATGGAAACAGGGTGAAAGTATATAGAAGGTGGAAGCATGGACAGGGAACCTTGGAGGAATGCTGACCCTGAGCATGCAGGCAGGGGATTAGGAAGGACAAAACCGAGATGGAGTTGAATCTGTCAAAGTATGTCTAAGACAAGAAGAATAATTTACAGTTACCAGGTGATAAAAGGAAGACCAGAGAACATGTCAGTGCACAGCTGAGTGAGCCAGGAGACTTGGTTACACAGAGCATGGTAAAGGCTGAGGTACTGAATATCTTCTTTACCTCAGTCCTTACCAGCAAGACCAGTCTTCAGGGATCCAGACATCAGAAACCACAGGGAAAGTCTGGAGCAAAAAATGCATGCCCTTTGTGAAAGAGGATCAGGTTACAAATACTTAAGCTAATTATGCATACATCAGTCCAAGGGATCTGATGGGATGAGTGCTGAGGGAGCTGGTTGATGTCCTTAACAGGCAATTCATGACAATCTTGGAATGATCATGGCAACTGGGAGAGGTGCCTGAAGGATGGAGGGAAGAAAGTGTTACTCCTAACTTCTGAAAAGGCAGAAAGGAAGGCTTGGAACTGTAGAGAATTCAGCTTAACCTCAAAGCCTGGGAAGGTAATGGACCAACTAATCCTGAGAACCATTTCTAGATATGTGAAATACAAGTCCAATAGGAGTAGTCAACATGGATTCACCAAGAAGAAGTCATTCTTTACCAATGTTATGACCTTCAACAATAAATTGAGTGTGTCATTAGAGGAAGGGAGAGCTGTGGATGACTTTGGTTAGAGTTTTATATTTTCCCCCTTAGGATCCTCACAGAGAAGCTGGTCAAGTATGAGGTGGATGAGCAGACAGTGGAGGTACATTGGAAAATGGCTGAATGGTCAGATCCAGAGGGTGGTGATCAGTGGCATGACGTCCAGCCAGGGGGCAGTAACCAGAGGCGTATCCCAGTTGTCCATGCTAGGTCAGATCCTGTTTAATGTTTTCTGTAATGATCTGGATGATGTGGCAGAATTCATCCTCAGCAACTTCACTGATAATGCAAAACTGAGAAGAGTGGCTGATACACCAGGAAGTCATGCTGCCACTGAGAGGAAACTTGAGAAACTGGGGAAATAGGGTGAGGAACCTCATGGAGCTCCACACAGGGGCATTACCAACCTTTTGCAGTAATAAATGCTGGGGGCCACCCAGACAGGAAACAGCTCAACAGAAAAGGCCCATGGAGGTTGATGGACACCAGGATGAACATGAGCCGTGACCTTCCCTCAAGCAAAGAAAGCAAATTGTATCCTGGGCTGCATTGGGAATAGTGGGAATAGTGTTGCTGGCAGGTGGAGGGAGGGGATCCTTCTCCTGTACTCAGGACTGCTGAGTTCATACTTAGAGTACTGAGTATATTCGAAGTATGTTGCCATACTTGTGAGTTCTGGGCTCCCCAACACAAGAAATCCATGGAGCTTCTGGACAGAGTTCAGTGAAGGGCAGAGTTCAGTGAAGGGCCAGTAAAATGACTAAGGAACGGGAGCATCTCTCCTATGAAGGAAGGCTGAGAACTGTATGATCTCAGAGGGGATCTTATCAATTAATTTAAGTACATGAGAAGTGGGCCTAGAAGTACCAAGACTCTTTACAGTAGTGTCTAGTGACAGGACAAGAGGCAATAAACAGAAACTGAAACACCGTAACTGTGGGAATAGTGGGTTTTTTTACTATGAAGTTGACTGAGTATTGGAGATGATTTCTCAGGGAAATTGAGGAGTATTGTAGATATTCAAGAGGTATTTGGACATAGCCCTGGACAACCTGCCCTAGATGAAACTTCTAAAGCAAGAGGATTGGACCAGATGGTCTCCAGAGCTCTCTTTATACTTCAACCATTTTGAACAACAGTTCTGTGACTGACATGCAGATAATCACAGATTGAGGAAAATCAGCATCTCCCTTGAGTGTTATTAACTAGGCAGGATAAAAGCTGTGTGTTGCCTTTCCTCACAGGATGGGAAATGGAACACCAAGGAAATTACTCAGGTAGGTTTTGAGTCTGGTGTCCCTGCAGATGAAGGTTAACATCTGGAAGCAGGTACCTGATGGTATCCTTTACCTCAACCATAATGCTGAATTTACCCAAGGGCTGCTTTCTAAAATCCTTGTCCAAGGGATACAGTTTTTTGTGAGCAGTCAGAGCATATTTTTTAAGTCTTTATCTTATACTTTTATTATAATTATAATTATTTATTATAATTATTTATTATCTTATACTTTTATTATAATTAAACCATATTTACTACAGCAGTTCCAAAGCACCTGCCAGGTCTGAATTGTCATCACTCTGAGTAATGTAAGTGCAGACCTATAGACAACCACCAGTGTGAATAATTTACAATTTGTGCAGCATGGTTGTAAAATTTATACCTCCAAACAGTAGTATACCTTTCCCCCTTTCTCTTCAATAAGAATAATGATGTTTTCAAATGTATGCACAGAAAAATAAATAATTTATCTCTCTGGCCCACAGAAATTAAAGCATTAAAACTACATAACTCAGTATTTCATGAGCACTGCTGTGCTTTCTGAATGAATATTGAATTTCATGTTATCCTGGACTCTAATGTGGTAGAATACATTACAGCACTTTGTGAATTTATGACTACCTGACTTTTCCCCATACTAACCAAGACAAACTATCTTTTATTAATGGATGAAATGCTCAGTTTTGACTCCTTGAGTTGCAAGGTTCAAGAAATCTCATTTGAGCACAGACAGAAACCTGATTCAATAAAATCAAGAAGAAATTATATTGAGGGCTTTCGTGGAAAAACTATAAAGGTCATCTCTTTGAAATTTAAGAAAGCAACTCTCTGTCTTGCATTTTGGTGTCAATCCCATGAACCACAGACATCTATTTATTTTCCAAGCAACAAATTTTATGGGCTAAAAGAACTAATATAATTTTAATTTTTTTTTCATTTCGATGTCACTCCTCTCATATCATCTAAGGCTAAAGAAGTCTTTCCACTGTGAAGAATCTAACTCTGGAGTGACATGACAGAATTACATCTTGAACTGCATCTGAAGTTGAGTCACATAAATTCAAAAGAGATGAGCACTGATTTCTGTGGAAACTGCTGCAAGCATATTGTCCTCACCTAGAAAATATTACTCAAAATATTCAGAATATGCGTAATTATTTTTTTTCTAAGTCTAAATACCAATGTTTCCCATAAAATTAGGTAATGCATGAAGAAATCTTGCTTTTTTTCTTGCAAAATTTTGTCGCTGTGGGTAAATAATGCTTGAAAATTCACATCAAGATTTATTATATTAGAAACTAGATTTAACTGCTTTAATATTTTGGGCCACAGGTGGACATTTAGGATTTGGTTTTTCATTTTTTTTCTGCTAACTTCTCTTCATGCCTGTATCATTCCCATAGGGAAAACAAATAAAACTTTCTGTTTTCAATTCTCCTGCCGGGAGCTAATCAAGGAATTAGATGCCTGGCTTGTGAATGTTGTCAGCCATGATCTCCATTCTCACTCTTAATTACAAAATTAATGTACCACAAAAATCATTAGAATAAAATTTAAATTTCTATAAGCAGCTAAGTTACTATAAAACTGATTTTATTTCATTAAACAAAACAAAATAAACAAATAGAAAAACCCAACAAAACAAAGAAATTTTGGGAAACCAAGTGACAATAAATTTTTGTACAAAATCATGCAGAGATTCAATTGTACATACAACTTGACAGTGACAGTCCTGAACAATAATTATTTTCATTGTTAAAATGAAGTCAGGAGGTTACAATTAAACAGATTTATCAGTGACTCAATGAAAGAGCTGCAGTAGAAGCTGGATATTTGAAACACTCTTTCATATCTATATCCTCCTCAAGTTGCAATTTCCCGGATGATGGTGTAAATACGGACTTCAGCATGAACACCTGAATACACAAGAAAACTCCTCTGTGTGTGTGAAGCCCAGCTTCATGTAAGACAGACAGCATATGACATATGAGAAAAAGTTAACTTTCCATTTCTCCCATCAGATCTTAATAATATCACAAAGTTCAATACTATTAGAATTAAATTCACACACAATTCAATCTGTGCTGAACTCTAAATTTGTAGACTAATGATACTTTTTAATGATGAAACTGGAACCCAAAGTTCTGCTCTTGCTCCTGCCTCTGTAATTCTTACTGTCTTTTAATCTCCATCAGAGCTGGGGAGGATTCAGGCTAGCATGCGTAGCTAGAAGTTTATCCCAATTTACACAAATAATTGTTGGGATTTGCCCTCCATTTCTTGTAGAAGCATGATGTAAGGATCAATTGATAGTGAGTTCCAGGAATGATAAAGTTAAACTATTTGCCTGGAATAATAAAAAGACAAGGGAAAATCGTTTTAACATCTGGCCAGATTATTTGCATACAGATTATCTGCTGGGACAGAAGACACCTTAGTCCAGCCTCTACTACTCTGATGGTTTAATAAAAAGGGGAAAACATCAGAGCAGCAGGATAAACATTTCTGTATAGGCCCTTACTTGAATGTTCCTACAATGCATTCCCAACTGCCTCTCCTGCACATTTTAAATATCTCAGATTTTCATGACTATATAAAATCAAGCTCCAACCTGGAAGTGTCTTTATGAAGAACTCTATGATAAATGGGAATTATTCACTGTGGAATTACTGGGAAATGTGCAGTGGAGGCAGCAGCAGAGAATTACTGGCCTCACAGTAAAGGACAGGAAATGATAGATATCCTCTTGGATCTTTCATGTAATATTCTTCCTATCCAATGCATTTTCTAAAACACCTTAGCTAGCACCAATGCTTTGGATTTTCATGGGTCTTTTTTTTTTTTTTTTTTTTTTGCATTCACAGAGGGATTCAAAATATTTTCAGGGAGAAAAAGAGATTTTTTCAATTCTCTTGAGCCAACATTTATACATTGCAATGTTTATGTAAATCAGGAAGCAAGCAACTCTGAGATGACTTCATCTTCTTTTATTCCTTGTATTAGATAGTGTTGCAAATACATTGCATTTTTGTTCATATGGGTATTTGTATAAGCTGAGCTGAATGCCTTGCAACTGCAAGGAGTAGCAACATAGCCCACCTGGAGAAGTGGTCAAATCAACTGTTTGACTGCTGAATGAAGTTAAGCACCTACATAAGAGTTTGTAATACAATACAAAAAACATTGTTGAAGTGCAAATTATGGACACCAGCTTTATGTGAAACTCTTATAAAGGAAGGGTAATTTAAGTTTCATAACTTTCTTTAGCGTTCTAAAAAAACTAAATATTGTGTTTCTCAGCAAAGTTTGTTGCGTAATTTATCAGTCAGGAGAATAGGTGAGGTCTGAAAGAAACAATTGACATTTAAACTCATTATGCTATTTACGTAGAACTCACAGGATTATGTACTATACTTTGTTGGGCATAAATATTGTCTCAGTATAATCACCAAATAAGAATTAATTTTATGTCCTGAAGCCTAGTATTCCTAGGAAGAACTACTTTTCATGAGTGTTACAGGGAAAGCATAACAATTCTCTTATTTTATAACATTCCTTAAAGGAAAGAAAACAGATAAATCAGGTGTTCCTAAATTCTGGGATAGGCACTAGGAGCTGTTTGTGTGCTAGTAAAAAGTGGTATTCACAAAGACCACTTCTACTGAGCATCCCAATCCACTCTTGTGCTCCAGCCTTCTGTTTGTGCTCATGTTTAGACTTTCTTACCTTTCTTCTGCAACGCTTGTTCTAATCACAGTCAATCACAGTCATCTGCAATTACATCATTCCCTTCCTTGTTATCACCTGGCTTTTCCAAAAGCTGCTGTGGAATAGCAGACCTCCAGTCATACTAATCTGTTGACTATCCAGAGTGGCAATATGCTAGGCATTTTCTGTCTCTCATAGTAATCACACCTTGTTTTTCCATGCTAAACATAGGGTGAGCCAGGAAGAAAAGTTATGCCTGGATTTTGCCGTGCATACAGAGATGACATAACTGAGGAAGACTCCTGCGCACACACAGACAAAAACCACACAGGTGTATTTACCTATGTATGTATTTAGAAAGGACACGCTATGGCAGTATTTCAAACTGAATTTATATCCAAAAATCACAGAACATAGAATACTTTGGATTTGAAGGGACCTTAAAGATCATCTCTCTCCAACCCCTTGCCATGAGCAGGGACATCTTCAAGTAGACCTGGTTGTTCACAGCCAAACTCCTGAACACTTCCACTTCTCCGGGTAACCTTGCCTTCACCCTCACAGTAAAGAATTTTTTCTAATATCTAATCTAAACCTACTCTCTTTTAATTTGAAGCAATGCTTCAATAACTAGTATCTTGAAGAGACCTTTTCTTTTACTTTCCTTGCAAAACTCCAAATATTTTGTAAAAGTCTAAAGTTTATGCCAAGCTATATTTGAGATTTTTTGCTTAACTTGTTTCTTTCCACACAACTGAATCTCTTTTCTGTGTGAGACACGAAATGACGGCCAGATTCAAATGAAATATCAGCACAATTATATTGAATTTATTTAGACTTTACATGTGAGGAAAGATTTTGGTTTTCAATTCCCATTGCAGCAATACTTATTACCAAAGGCGGAAGTCTTTATCTTGATAATTATGTTGTTTGTTGGCTTCATTGTAAAAGTCATCCAATAACAAGGATGAGGTAGCTATTTCAGGAAGCTGCATGAAGCCTTGAGGACTGGAAAAAAAGTGAAGCTTTCTGAATTTTATCCACTTTAGTCTAGCAATGCTGAAAATTTACATACCCCTCATTTTCTTCTATATTTTCATTTCTTTCACAATAGATTTTAAAAATTGATAGAAACAGCTAAGGTTACTTTCAACTGTTAATGTTTAATAGCCTTAGATCATTATATTATCTTTTAAATGATATGTTAAAATAATTTAGGTTGACAAAGACCTTTAAAATCATCAAGTCCAACTGTAAACCTAACACTGCCAGGTCCGCCACTAAACCATGTCCCTAAGTGACACACACATCTATGCATCTTCTAAACACCTACAGGGATCGTAAGTCTATCCCTTCCCTGGAAAGCCTGTTGAAGTGTTTGACAACCTCTTGGGTGAAGAAATTTTTGCCAATATACAAGCTAAACCATTTATGTTCTTAATCAGTTCTTCAAACTTTAGTGGCAACAATGCTAATAGTTAGACATCACAGCAGCTTTGCGTTCTTTAATCATTATCCTCTGAGAAACTATTAACTGCTGACCCCAGTATTGCTTTGGAGATGCAGAAACAAAGTCCAGTGATTTGTCCAAGGCATATGGTAAGCCCCTCATATGAAATTCATTGTCAAATAACCTTGTTTAACTTCATCTTTCTAGGTATTTCTTCCTAGCCCGCATTATTACCAGATGAATTTATTTACAATAAAATGCAATGACTTGAATTACTATCTCATTCCTTAGCTACTCTGTTTCACATAGCTGTGAATCACAGAGATGTAGATAAATCTTATCTTCATCATTACTTTTCAAAACTCCTAATTAATATATCCACTTGCTATCATTTCCTACAGTGATAATGGTTTCTGAATGCAGCAGCACAGCATGAGATTCTGCAGCGAAGCAGTACAATTTAAATGTCTTGCTAGCAAGAAAACAGAGCTTGTCACCACTATCGAGAAGAGTCATATTTACAAGTCTTCCATTTGTGACACCTTATTTTGGAGAAAAGTAGCTACTCAGAATCACATTAAACAATAAGCTGAAAAACCTAAGTTGGCAAGAGTTTGGAGTGCTGGTTTTGACAGGAAGCTAAGCAGGCTCAGGGCTGATGAGAAAAATGGAACTGAATTGGAGCTGAAGCTGTAAAATTATTCAGAAGACCACTCAATGACCACAATTCACACATTGCAGGAGGACCTACCCCATCATTTTTTCTAGATCTTTCAATTTTATAGTTTCTTCCATAATATTTTGAGTCTTCTCAAATCAACTGAGACTTATGGTGTTACATCAGAATCTCTATCTTCTTACCTTTATTCAAGTAAAGAAAAAAAAAAAGAGAAAAAGAAACCTATACCAAAATACCCATAAAGAACAGTGGTGGCAAAATCTCAAAGATGTAAGACTTCTCCTTAGGTTTGATACAAAACATTGCGTGTCAATGTGGTACTGTCATGCCTGTGTTTCAAAACAAGAATTCAATTTGTGAGAAGAGCTCTGGAATTGATCCTGTAATAACAAAATATAAAAATATAAGTGAATTTATAATAGTTGTTATTGTAATACAGGGTATGAGGCAATGAGACCTTTTAATCTAGTGCATACTACAGACAGATAGAAGCTTTTCTTTTAACACTTTTATTCAACGACAGTATTGTTACATAAAGAAAGTTAAAAATGAATAATCTGATTTTTTTCCTCACTTTAGTGCCGTGGCAATTGACATGACTTTTAAATTATGCTGTAAAGTCTATGTTTGGTTTATACTTCAACGTTCATTATGTATCTTCTACATAAGTATTTTAAATTCAATTGAGTATTAAGGAATTTGGAATCTCCTTTCACTTATCCTGCTTTCACTGGTTTGGATCTAGTATTTTTCAGTGTAGATTTCTGTCTTGGGTAACAGGTTTTGAAATGTAGCAAGCCTGTACAATTCTATTGAGGTGGATTTTTTGGCATTTCAGTAAAATAAGTAACTGACATATTCCAAAAGTTTGACTGCAGCATATTCTTGTGATCTTGTTGCCCTCAAAGAAGTCTCAGTCAAAGCAATATTCTACATCAATGTGTAGTTGGCAAACACACATTATTTTCTTCCTATATTTTGATGAGCCCTTTGGGCACATATTGCTTTGTCAGTGACTATATTCAATTCAATTCAAGATCTTAATATTTTGTTGCCAAAACCAGGAAATAAAAAGGTACTGTAAAAAAACTCCCCACAGCTGCTTCTACTTCATTAGAGGCTCTACATAAATCTCTTTTAGATCAAGGATCATTGACCTGATAAAGTGCAATAGAGATGATTGCACTTGCTTTCCATGTTGATGTCATAAAGGTGCATTAATTAAATGAATGCGTTAAAGCTGCATTTCTCTATTGGTTAGTGTGGGCCTCAGAAAATAAGACTATTCATATTGTTGTTAGGATTAAGACCACCTAGATCAGGAGGTCATTACTTTGAATGACACAGCTGAAGGTGTTCTGCTCATGAGGGCAGAGATCACAGGACAAAAAAGCAGGAGCCGTACAGCTGGATGTCTGGCTCTGAATTAACCAGCCAGAAATAGGCCAGCATGGAACACATCATGAGGGCACACATTGTTCTGGCTGGTGCTCCTGCTGTTAAAGTTCATTTTTTTCATTCCTGTTCTTCAGATTTGGTTATTGCTGAGATTGCAGCCTATTCTCCTTCCAGGAGCCACTCACTGCAGTAAAACTTCTGCCTGGAGAGGTTTTACCTCTCCAAAACTGAATTTGAAGTTAGGAGCATGACCAATCCAATGTCTATGATTATTCCCACTAATGACTGAGGTTGCTGATAGGACTTCTGAGGTGAGTTAAAATGTGCTTTGAGTCAGCCAAAGCAAGCAGAGCGATTTTCAGGGAGACTGGAGTACTTTGAATACAGAACAAGAGTTATATAAGGCTAAATTGTAAACAACAGTACTTAAAGAAAGTGATGAAGTACTTTTCCAAGATTAATGCTAAACCAAAACATAATTACAAAATAAACTAAAATAAGAGTTTAAAATATAGTTCAAATATAATCCTGAATTCTTAATTTCTGTTCCATTAATTCCCCATTCAGTGCTCTGTTAGCAAATTAATTTTGGTGCAATTGTAAAGAATAATTACTTACATTAAAGCTATTTAGAGAAATGAAAGTTAGTTTTGGGGGGAGGAACCCTTAAATTTAATCAAAAAGCAGAATAATGTAAATGTAGTAAAAGGTTAATGCACTTAGGCCCATTAAAGTGGTCTAGATGTCAAAGAAGAACTAAAAGAGCAAATAATAAATATATTGTTACTAACAAAAAATAAAAGACACTGAATATGTGCAAAGCTTTTTCTCTACCTACTTAAAGGATCTCAGTTCTTCAGATATGAATGCAATTAAATTTACCTGTGAAAAAAGGATACAGTACAAGTTATCAATATATAGAAACTGTACTCATAAACTAAAGAAATTATTTCAGTACCCATTATTTAAATAATACTCATTATTTAAATAACATCTTTTGGGATGAGCATATTATTTATTTTATTCCAATGTATGTTCCAATTCTTCTTAAAAAAGCCCCAATTAAAACCATTTTTCAAATATAAGAAAAGCAAAACTAGAAGTATTTCTCTTTGGGTTTCAATGTCTTTATTTTATAACAAATATCTTTTTATTATGTTAAAACAATAGAAGGAAGGAGTAAGAAAAAGGGTAAAAGAAGATACTGGTAATAAAAGGAAGGTCTTCACAACATAATTCAGTGTCCACTGAAGACAGCAGGGTTACAGACAATAAAAACAATTTTTCATTTTTTATAAACATATGTCTTAGTGGTCATTAATATTATTTTAATTGCTGTATTTATTTTCTTAATAATAATGTATTCAGATACCTGCCTATTCTTTTCTAACAAGTTAAGGTATATGACAGTTTATAATCTTAGAAAGATTGTGATATTATTTATCTACTAATATTTCCTAGTATTTTAAAATATTTTATGAACTATAATTCAAGTTGACAGAGTATTTCACTTCCAAGATGACTTTTCATTATGTAGACCTGGTGGAACTTCATTTCTTCTTTAAGAATTTCTCTTTACTTTTGTGTAATTAACTTGATTTATTCTTGCAGCAGTCAAGCAAGCTTGTTAAGTTTTATCATTATTGATAAAAGAAAGCAACTTTTTCATTTCGCTTTTTTCCCCGCCCTGCATTTAAATCCTGTCTGCTGTGAATATCTTGCTGCTCTGGAAAGGTTTATCTTGAAGCCATGAAAAAAAACTCTTCAGGCTTGAAAGACTAACAGTCACAGCTATTGTGCCTGATCTGTCAAAGCAATATCTCAGTGGTGCAAAAACTTCTATCTGCATTAGAAATCCATTAGTCAGTGAACTGTAGTGGCAGAGTGAGCACAATGGCTAGATGAGCTTCTGTACTACTTTGCCTGTTTTCTTTACTTCCTATTATACTGATGATGGCTAAAAATATTGACAAAGTATGAATGTGCACTTTTTAGAGTATATCCTCTAAAATTTTGGACCAAATTAACACACAAGGCTAAAGGTTATGATACATTATTAATGGCAACTGCAATGAAAAGACATTAAAAAAATATTAAGGGTTTCTCCCCCTCCACCCCTGAGCACAATGATGACTCAGGCTCCCCTGGAACTCCTCAGGTTTGATTCCTGAGTGCTATCAAGGGCTGGAAAGTTTTTCCCCTTCAATGCAGAATGAAGCAAATTGATTTGTCTTCTTAGGATGCCTCTACTCCCTCCTGAGCTACATAGGATGGAGGGAACAGAAAAGTGACTTTTGGAAAACATCATGGAAGTGCAAAATTAAAGTCTTTAGCAAAAAACCTTTTAGTTAAGGTTCCATACTTTGCTGGTAATGATTATGCATCAGGAATAGTTCATTGTTCATAAAGGAATGCTTTGACAGATGACAGACATAAATATTAAACATCAAATGATGAGTGGACTGGAGGCAGAGGAAGGGGCAAGTAGATTTCCTCTTTGCATTTCCATTTAAGAGCTGGATTCTAAAGACTGTGACCAAAAAAAAGAAAAAAAAAAAAAAAGAAAACAGCAAGATTTTAGTTTTGTCCACAATGCTCTAATTTTTTCTTTTAAAACCTCCACAAACAGTCTCAATCCCTCTAAAATCCTCACAGTCTTTAAAAGCTTTAAATTAATTTTCCTATTTTTTCATACAAACATCAAATTATTTTTAAAACTGCTAAAAGTATATGATATTAATCATTGCTACTGAAAATATCTTTGTAGAAAGAAATGCACTAGGAAAGTGACATTAAGTTCCATTAATAGAAGCAAGGATAAATAGATGAGATTTCACTAACTGGTTGCTTTCACCTATGGATTGTTGATGTTTACAGGTGCAATGACAAATGGTTATGATGAACAAATATTAAGTATAATTTGGTCATTAGCTTTTCATGTCAATGTTTTTGTGGTTCGTATCAGTTACATTATTAGTACAGTAATTCCATCTGCTTTAAAAAATATAATTATTATGTATTTTACATAATTTAGCTCTATACATAGTGTATAAATATATACTTTCTAAAAGCATACATGGCAAGTGGCAAGTCATGTCTGTTTTGGACAAACAGACCTCTCCAGACTATTAGAAGTGTACCATGGAACTGTGGACAACTGGATTTTATGCCACTTGCAATGCTAAGGGAAACAAAGCATGCTGTACTTTGCCACTACATCAGCCTAATTCTAGGAGACACACATTATGTGGTTAAATATTTGAATGCTGGAAAAGTGTAGAAATAATAGCTACACATGCAGGTCATTTTATTCAGGAGCTGTCACTAGAAGGGCTGACATTTCATAGACACTAGAGTGAAGAGACCGAGTACTGATCCATAAAATTAGAACAAATGAATTGAAATTGATGGACCCCAAAAGGTTCAATGCTTCTGCCTTAACTCTTTCCAATGACTTTTGGCTTAGAAAGTGCATTGACTTTAATACCTACTGTAATATGGCTGGATTTAAATTTTAATCATTCTTCCATTTCATAGTTTCATGCTGTCAAATTATGTTAGACAGTATAGCTGATGATAAATCTAAACCATTCCTTTCTTGCTTTCAGAGATGCCCTCAATGTCAATGGTTACGTACAAGCAGAAGTGACAAGATTGAGGTGTGCAAGGTTATCTTTTAGACTACCTAAGAAACTAAAAACTTCCCATGGGACATACTTGAAATGAAATCTCCAGTGCTCAAATTAGTTACTCCTATTCCCTTACCTGATATAAAATTCTAACATTAACAGGTAAATAATGTGTCCAAAAATCAATGGAGCTGGGGAAGGGTCTGGAGCATAAGTCTAATGAGGAGCAGCCAAGGGAGGTACAGTCGTTTAACCCGGAGAAAAGGAAGCTCAGGAAGGGCCTGCTCACTCTCTGCAACTGCCTGAAAGGAGGGTGAAGTCAGGTGGGGTTCAGGCTCTTCTCCAAGTAACAAGTGATAGAACAAGAAGAAATGGGATATTAGTAAAAATTTCTTCACTAAAGGTTTAACAAGCATTGGAAAAAGTTGCCCATGGAAGTGGTTGAGTCAGCATCCCTGAAGGAGTTTAAAGGCCATGTGTATGTGGCTCTTAGGCACATGGTTTAGAGGTGGGCTTGGCAGTGCTGGAGGAGTGGTTAGGCTCAGTGATTGTAAGGGTCTTCTCCAACCTAAATGTTCCATGACATATGCAGCAGACACTGGTGTGTATATACACACATATAAGTATATACATATATGTGTATATATATTTGCTTTATGAAACCATACTGTGCTTTAGGTCAAACTAAAGGTCAGCACAGTGTGAAAAGGTTAATGCAATCAAATTTCTTAAGTCTGGTAGACATTTAGTAATACTGAAGCACATTTCTAAGTGAAACATTTACTTCAGGAAATGACAAAATGAAATGTCCTCTGTTTTTATCTCTGTGTAACAACTTAGTAAGGATATTTCATTGCAACTTAACATACCCTTCCTAAACTATATCTGCATTTTTCATGGAAAATAGGCTTTCCAAAATATTTACAAAGCACTACTCTAAAAAACATCTAAGACGTCACAACCCCTCATATGCTGGATTGGATTACTCTTCATGTGTACATCCTTGGACAAAAAATTATATGAGTGAGGCCAAAATACTGTTATGACTCTTTCTTTTAGACTAACCATATAAAAAAAATGGTGCAAAATTAATTTTTAATATTTTTTTTCATTTTAAACAAGTAAATGAGATGGTACAAAACAAATTTTCCCTGACTCTATCTTGTCTGTCCTCTGAGATTCAGACTAAAAATCCAGATGCCTGGATTTAGTGCTTCAGTAGACAGAAATTATCTTAAATAAGTGGGATGTCAGAGATTACACAAGTATGTAATGGCTGACAGAGGACAAAATTTTCTCCACTTCAAACACATAAATAAATACACAATATGTGCCAAATACTTTATTTCTATTGTTTTCCTTAATATAGAACCTTTTTCATATATTGAGAAAGTCTGATGGTTTTCAGCATTAATATTAATTTTAAATAATAGAACTATGTGAGCAGTCTTGAAATACAGTTTGCCATTCCTCTGTGCCACCATTCTATGCCTGTTTTCTTTACTTTTCAGCCACTGCAAAATTCCAAGAAATGCTTCCTAGTCTCTCTTGAAACTGAAAAATGTTTACTTCCTCCCCATTCAAATAAATTTGTGATTTGAATGGAATCTAATGAATACACAGTCTGAAAAATGTGACATCAACTGATTTATTTTTTACAAAAATTATGACATTTACCATGCTTTTAACTGGTTAACTCAGTTAAATATGAATTTACAAGTGAAATATTAAAACTATAGTAAATTTGAGAGTGAGATTTTCTTGTGAACTATGTAAGAATTTCACACATATTTGTCCCATCGTCAACTGAAAATAGGAAGTATATCTTCAGAGGATCACCGAATAATTTGGAAAGGAACCTAGAAAGATCATCTGGTCCACCTTTCGGTGGGAAAAAGAGCTTAGGTGAGATCCTAACATCGTCCCCATCTTGAAAAACTCCAATTATGAGGACTCTGCCACTTTCCTGTGCAGGTTGTTCCAGGGAGTGTCTGATTTCATAGTAGAAAATTACTGTCTTATTTTGAGATGAAACCCCTCCCAGTGCAACTTGTAGTCATTGCCTCTTTTCTTCTCCATGTGTTCCTCATGAAACTGCCACCCTTTAACTACTGACTGTTGGGAGGAAAGGGTTAAAACCAAAAGATTTGACAAGGAGGGAATAGTTTCTCTCAAAGTGACCTTACAGGTGGGAATGCTAAGAATGTCAGTGTGGGAAAACTCCATTGTGAGTGTTCACCATCTGCCTATTTTGAGAAGTAGAATTCCTGTGTAGAGATAGCACCCTCTCACAGACCTGGTTGAGCCTCCTGGTGGGAGAGAGAGAGACCAGAAAAGCACAGCCTTGATAGATCTCTTGGGGACTCAGCCCTTAGATATACTGGGGCAGGTAGGGCCCCCCACCCTACTGTCCAGTGGGATGAGTGGAGACTAATGCAGCCTGTGTCCCTGTCTGTCTGTGCTGCCCAGCATCATTGGTGAGGTAACTAAATAAATCTACTCTTGGCATTTCGCTGTGGCTTGGTGGTCACCCTAGTGAGTACATGGAGATTCACACACCAGCCTACTGTGATGAGGTGCCCCCTTGAGTCTTTTCTTCAGGGAGAAAAGACCTACGACCTTCCATCTGTTCTCACAGAGTAAGTTCTCCAGTCCTCTGATCATCTTTGTGGCCCTACTTTGGATCCTCTCCAATCCAAATTAAATTATTACTATTGGTTACAGTAATATTTCTAAATATCTAAAGCTGAATATGAAATGAAAAATAAAAAGAAAAGTTATTTTTCTGAGGAAAAAAATGTCAATTTTATTTTAATTAAACTTAAAATGGGATATCATATAGAGAATTTTAATGAACTGGGACAAATATTTTCTAGTAAAATTGGGAAATTTGCAAACAAAATGCCTTACTAAAATGTTTCCATTCCAATTTGACCATTTCTTAGAGTATGTTTTAAAATCCTTGTTAGATCTCATTTATAATAAGAAAAACTCCAACTAAAACAGAACTACAAATTCACATTAATGACTGTGGGGGGAAAATTACTATTCCTTTTCACATTAAAAGCAATAAATGCACTGAAAGATACATTGATTGTGCAGTGTCCCATGAGAAGTCTGAGAGAAGCAAGAATTGAACCTGCATTTTAGTCTATGACCTTAGCTGTAAAAATATGCAGTCTTGAAACTATATAATTATTAATACAAATGACAAGTTAATTACAGCTATACTCTCCTCACCACAGTCATCCTTTTGTGTCTCCATTGAGAAGGAAAATGCTAGTTGAGTCTGTCTGAGAATGTCATTCATTTTTATGGACTGTTATTTCCTCCATGTCTTTTAAATCTAATTGTCAAACAGCTCAGTTTCCTTTGTTGAGAACCTCAAAAGCAGTTTGAATGACACTATCAAGGGCAGCAGCAGCAGTTTAGCTGTTGAAGTCTATTCTGTGCTGCACACTGGTGACTGAAAACTAGACTGAGACAACAAAGTGTATTCTCTTTCACATAAACCCAACTTTGATTTTACAGGTTGTTTCTTCTCAGTTCAGATACAGAAAACACAATTACATGGTGACAGCTAATTGCTACACATGGTTTTGCTTTTAGCTGAGCTAGTTTAACAGAGCACTGTGGATTACTTTGGGTAGAATGACCACAAGGTTAAAAAAAAGATATAGGCAGTATTGCAGCACATCTAAAGAATACATTACAGAGCACCATGAACAATAGGAAGTGACAAGAACAAGTACATATTTCTGTAACTTCCTGATGGCTGACTCCAGCTGCTCTTTCTCTAGAGTGTATAAGGTTGTGTGTGTATTATAGACAGGAAAAGCACATTTAGCACTAAGGTAACAATAGATGACATTGCTATGCTGTACAGATATGGCTCAGAATTTGAAATTTGAAATTTAGAATTTGAAAGAATATTAGATGGTTAGGTTTTTGAAAATCAGGATTTAACCAGCACTCACTGCCTAATGACTTCTGATTTCTTCTCCTCCATCTTTACCACCCTTCCTGCAGGATTGTCATCTTGGAGAAAAGGCATCACAGAGGTCTCATGTGCCTGAGTGATGCTGAAGTCTATCACCCAGTTTCTTCCTCAAGTTGGGAAGAAAAGTTGTGTCTTCTGAACTGCTTCTGAAAACACTTTATGAATTAGTTTGGGGAAGAATTAAAGGAGAACATGATCATAACTGGAAGAGATTGTACTGAAGCAAATGGAATCATAAGTCTGCTACTCAGAGGATGAAGAGAAATATGAACACAAATGTTGGGGGGGCTGTTTGAAGTTCTGAGAAGATTGGATTATTTGCAGTTAACCTCAATGGCAAACAAAAGCTGTCTACATTAACTGCCTGAAACATTAGCCATGAAATCCTATTTGTTTTTCTTCAGTTACGGTTTGGTTCTTGGTCTTTGTATCACACACAAGTTGAGAGTTTTAACACTTATTACAAGTGTTTGTTCTATTATGATCAATGTTTTGACCATATTGTTTGTGATTTAGTGGCAGTACTAGTTGTGTCTCATGGGAAAAAGGTTGCAGAAAGTGGTTTTTGAAAGAAACTTTCCTTGTTAAGGAAGCATTTTCGTATCAGCCTTTATGTATGTGGCTTTGTGTGTTTCTTATTATAAACACACTCTTGCACTTTATATATTTTTCAGAAGCCAATTTCATTTATCTCCTGAATTTGTCAAAAGGTCGAACAGGCTTTAGAAAGATTCATCTTTGTATCTTTAAACAAAAACTAAAATATATATAGTGCTCCATTTTACATTTGCTATTCATGCAATAATTAGTTATCAGAATGAATACTAAAGGATACAGAAAATAATGCAAAAAAAGTGAACAGCAGGATGGTTGATGATGATGATTATTATAATTATTCCTCCCATGTCTATTTATATTTAAGGTATTTTTCCCATTGTGCATAAAATGCACTTTTGTTGGAGATTAAGGATCTGGTTTGTAATTTTTTTCATTTGTTTCTGAGATTCTTTCAAAAACATGCAGAAAATACACCATAAAGAAAAGTGGACTTGACAGTTTTTAATATCTGCACTCTTTTCCTTACTCTGCTTTAAATACTATTGTGCTGCCTATTTAAATCTCTCAGTAAGATATAAAAGGAAAAAATAACAACTAAAGTACCTTATTTCCATAGCTGTTTGGGTTCATTAGAGCCAAACATATGATATGCATTATTACATCCATAAACATATTGGAATTGGTCGAGAATTTACCCAACTAGCACACAATGCATATGAGTGGTAACAAAGCAATTAATGTAGACATTCCTGTAAACACACTACTGCATTCTCCACTATCAGTTTCATATTCCAGACATATGAAATCTACCTTTATAAACTGACCAGCTTATGTGATAAGTAACTATAATTATTTAAGCCTAAATAGTTTAAATATATTATCAATCAAATTTCAATTCTTTGCCAAAATCTTATCCAATAATTGGGGGCAGAGATGACAGTTTATGGCTTTGTTTATTTGTTTAGAAGCTTGTTTTTATTTCTTTGTTTTAAGGGAAAGGGTAGGCTTATAATAATTCTTGTTTATTTTACTATATCATTGACCAGAGACTAACATAATTCTGGTTTTGCATTGGGTTTTTTGTCAGTGTTTAAAAAAATTACATAGAAGTCATGTAAGATCTTATTACATCAGACAGTACATACATAGCTCACCTTACTAATGTAGAGAGATGACTGAAATAGACATTTCTATCTGCTAAGATAACTAGTCATAATTAAAAATTTTGCTTAACTTCTAAAAAACCTATATTTCCTTTTCCCATTTCCTTTTCCCCACGTGTCTTTGAAGTGGTTTGTTGAGTTTTGGGTTTTTTAAGCATATGATACTATCTATCAAATCATAATACAAATTATCAGCTGAAGATTAAATTCTAATTTAAATTTTCAGAGGTTTTTTTAAGAAAACAGTCCCCCAATCCTTCATGTTCCTTAGCTTTTCCCTTCCATTTAAATTTGCAATGCAGATATTTTGATCTGAACAAGCCAACACCTCTGAAGGAAAAAGCTCTTAATCACTGACTCATATCCTCATAAAAATAATATTAATAACAGGTAAAGTCTGACACTTTGAAAATATTTTAGTTTTGAAACTTTGAATGACCAAGTTAACTGAAATCTTACTCTTTCTGATCTTTTTGATTTATAGGTCAACCTACAGACAGACACAAGTACCTACAATTTTGCTTGCTCTTGAATAAAAAGTATTAGAAGAGCTGCTCTTCTTTGTCACCAAAAAGAGTGACTTTTGAACTTTCCTGGCCTATAGTTCAATGGCATTCAGTTTGATTACAATGAATGTTACTAAATCTAGTTAAGATAATATAATGGAGTATAATATAAAAGGATATTTCTACCATTTATTTGATTAATCACATAGTTTTTACCATAAGAGATTGTGCTTTTAGAGAAATAGAGTGAAAAGAAGCAATACCAATAGGGTTGTTATAATGATCAGTGCTACAGCTGAAATTGTATAAATATGTGCACTTAGAACAAAACAGAGCTAGATTTGGGTTGCCAATACCCCTTGTTCTCGCACGCCTTAATAAAGCACCTGCATATAATCCATCTATGATTATGTGTGTTCTTGAACGCTGACATTATCAGCGGGAAGAATTTAGAAAATCAAATTTGAAAATCTAGATAGAGATTTTGTTATGTATAGAAAATATGTAGATTTTTTTTTTAAGACATGAAATGTAACTGAAAAAAAATAAAGAATATCTTGAGTGGAAAACAGTTCATAAAATATTTCAGAATGAATGGTGTGTGTTTTTATATTTCTCTAGCCATTGCAGAAGTCTGCTTCCACACATGCCTGCATGAGACTTCACCATGGCATTTTAAAGCTGCCATTTCTTAGCTACCTTAGGTCTATGTAGGAATCAGATTTTCCTTAATAAGCATGAACTCATTTGAACAATTCGACCTAGAAATATACTTAATACTTGGGGTACCGATTTAATGTTTCACAAAATGCAATTTCTTGTTGATTTCTTCAGGAAAGTGAAAACAGAAATTTCCCACATATTTTCACAGAACTGGCTCCATGATTCCAAAGCTCAGCCATAAGAGACTGATGTGCATGCCCAACACCTTGCTGTAGAAGAATAAAAACTCATGGGTTTCTTATGTTGCAATATATTATAATCACCAGTAATTTCTTCTTCATCGATGGATAAAGGATGCCCTTTAATTGATGAGATGTAATGACTGATCCAAACTAGACAAAAAGTGTGCTTCAAAGAATCAAAAAATCATAGACTGGCCTAGCATGGGTGGCACCTTAAAGATCACCTAGTTCTAGCCCCTCTGCAATGAGCAGGGACATCTTGCACTGGACCAAGTTGCTCAGAGCCCCATCCAGCCTGGCCTTGAACACTTCCAGGGATGAGGCATCTACAGCTTCTCTGGGAAACCTGTGCCAGGGCCTCACACTGACAGTAAAGAATTGTTTCTAATATCTAAGCTAAACCTGCTCTCCTTCACTTTGAAGCCATTCCCCCTTGTCCTGTCACTCCAGGCTTTTGTTAATTGTCTGTCTCTAATTTTCTAGCAGGCTCCCTTCAGGTACGGTAAGTTCACAATTAGGTTACCCTGAAGCCTTCTCTTTTCCAGGTTGAACAATCCCAATTCTCTCAGTCTCTCTACAAGATTCTGTAGGCAAGCACTGAAGGTTTGGACAGATTCTCATCTTGACATGCTGGATTGCTACTGTTGGCAGTATAATGTGAAATGCAGCAATAGTTTCTGTAGCAAAAGCCTGAACTAAAAACTGAGGTCTTCCACGTGGTTTTGCACACAACTTCCCAAGAAAATGTGTTAATATTAGGCTTCTGTGAGAAAGCTGGATACTGTAACTAAGTATCATTTTTTCTTCTTTTCCTCTTCATTATACATTTTACAATGAAAGGTATTTTCAAGTTACATACTTTTAAAACCCAACAAACCAATCACTCAACCAGAGCAGCTGGGCTACTACACTGGAGGACAAAAGCTGCACACAGGAGAACAGCTGAAGGCTATAGATACAACAGTGGTGTATTTTGTACTATTTTTCATTGCTGTTTTTTGCCATTGCATTGAGTACTTTACACAGGATGTATTTTCACCTTCCCTTCTGCACTGAAGTGTTCTCATTGGAACAGATTTGAATCTTTACCTCATAAGACACTTTGTCCTTTTGGTCATTATTCAAGACCATTGCTACTTCCACTGAGTAGATATCAAATAATTGTACTTCTGCAATTCAAACACCTCAGTTGAATATAATATGACTAAAAATAGCAGCATTTTAAGTTGTTATCTTTTGTCCTTAGGGACTAGAAAAATCTAATGTAATAAGAATTGTACTAATTTGAAGTAAATTTTATCAAACACTAAAATTGGTTACAATTAAAAATTGCATACAAACAAGCAGAGCAGTCTTGCCAAGTATTGCAAGCAATAATTCCATATGTCACATTTCTTAAAAGTCTTTTAGCTGTCTCTTGCGGGTATGGGAAACTTTAGCAGTGCAAGAGGAGAATAAATTAAAGACCATGTAGTAGTTATATGCCTGTCTCAGTTTTGGAAACAAATTTCAGGACAAAATGCCCTGGAACGAACGTTTTCTCTAGAGGGAAAGGGCTTCAATAACTCCTTTTTCTTCTGCCAATGAAAGAAATGGATACCAGGGGATGAAAGTGAAAAAAAAAGTAAACTGGTTTATTAACAAAGCAAGGTACCCGCAAAGCACAGGGGAAAAAAAATTGAACCTTACACCCCACCCACACCTCACTGTATGGCCAGAAGGCAAAGATGGCAGCTGCCCTTCTTCATCTCTGGGAAGGGAGGAGAACAAAGAGTTCACACAGCAGCTGGGAACCTGTCAGATTTCTGGTGTGGGTCTTCTCCTCACAGCAGGCGAAGTTGGTGGAGTTTAATGTCCCTTCTTTTGCTGGCTCAGTCTTTCCAGGGTTTGGCCAGAGCCACTCTGCAGGCTTCCCAGGCCGGAGAGGAAAAACAAACAAACAAAAAAAACCTGCCAAAAGGATTTGTCGGTGAAAAGCCTCCAGGCCAGGGGAAGGAAAAAAACCCCAAAAACCACAAAACCCCCATCCCCCTCCGCAGAAGAAAACCCCCCAGAAGCTTCTTGCCTAAATTGAAGAGAATTAGCCCAGCAAATGCAACAAAGTAACAATCTGTGTAGCTGCGGACCACTCCAGAGAGAGATTGTACCCAAACTGCGCAGGAGCCTGACCCCTGGGTCCATCTTAAAGCTACATCATCCATTTTCTGGCCATAAAGCAGATAGTTAGGGAATAAAGCATCATCATAAAATCACCACAAGACAATGCCAAGAGGTTTAGATTCACTTATGTTTTGAAAGGACCTGTAAAGACGACTGAAAACTAGAAGGAACTGGAATTGTTAAGAAAAAAATTATATAGGAACATTCATTCTGTTCAAGAATACAAAATAACTGCTTTCAGCCATTCATCTAAGATAATATCCACATGAAACAACTTTAAGGCAAGGTTTAAAGTCAGACAATAATTTTTTTCAATGAAGACCTTTCTGCTCTATCTGACATCCCTGTCATTATATTGTATCAATGTTATGTGAAATAACAATTAGTGTTTTCGCCCTGTTATTAAAATGTGTCAGTTTGAAATTAAGCAAGAATTTTTCTTCACTCTTGAGTAGTTCATCATCTGAGCTAAATCAGTTCAGTATATTCACCAGCTATTTAAAATCACTGATACAATGAGAGTCTTCCATCGTTCTCTGAGAATTATTGTGACCAAATGGAAGAGTAGGAACTCAACATTTGAATAGCCAAAAAAGAAAAGCGGGGGGGAAAGTGAAAAGAAATAAATATGTACCCTAAGGTCCATCAAAAATGTAGCATTGCCCTTTTTGTCCCAGACACTTAAGAAAAAGAGTAAGGTGTGGCATCTTACCTGAAGAAACCAAATATTAAGAATAATTTGAAGGAAAAATTATAAACTAGAAATTTACTCTTCATTGCAATTCTGAAAGACAATAATGAGGAAAGAAAATATAATTAAAGGTTACCAAAAAAAGGATCTAAAGGATCTTGAATTGGTAGAGGAAAGAAAGGAAGAAGAATACTCTGAGTTCTAAAGGCTGACATTTCCAAATAAGCCCCTTTTGGACCATG
>VXBC01012721.1:515787-563034 GCA_013399945.1 Ploceus nigricollis | reverse complement strand
TTTCCATCTTCTCCCTTGGCATAATCTGTGTGTAGGGAAGCAAGGAAGTTGGGAAATGGAAATAAGAAAGGGCAGAGGATGGGGGGATAAAAGAGAATCTTAGAAATGCATTAAAGACATTGCGCCTAAATGGTTGCCAGGGTAAAGGAGAAAAAACCAGCTGATCGTTAAGTCTCTACACTGGTAAATAAAATATTTAATACACTGATGAAGTAAATATTTCCTTTAGATTTTTTAAAATTTATTTAATGGCTCCATATACGTATGCTTTCATGAACTCTTCATCCTTTAGATCATAAAGTAACTTTAAAGGGAAAGTTCTGAATGTTTTAACTGCTACATTCCTTATTTTGATTATTTTGAGGTCAGACAGTATATATATCAGTTCTTGTACATTTTATATTATTTTTTATCTATGTTATTCTTTTCTTCTCTGTAAACCCATGAGGCCTCATGCTTTCAATTATTTTCCTTAAGGTCTATTATTCATTTGTATGAATTCATAATTTACTCTTGTATTCATCAAAGAGGTTAGACCAGCTGTCCAACTGTACTATTCTTCCTCTACTTGCCTCCTTTTTCTACCTTTAGGGTGGTTATATTTTTGCAATGTCCTACAAGGGATTTCTGAAGCTCAAAAATGTCATCGGAAGTGCAGAATTAATCAAAAAGGTGCTACAGTGATATATGGTAGTGTTTTGCTTGAAGGTGCCAGTCACCTTGAAACAAAATCATTCATGGCTTATTATGTATTTGAAGATTCAGATGGCACTTTTTCCTTTGTTTGTTTCCTTTATGTCTGCTGGGCTGAGTAGAATCAGCTGGTAGAGACTTTTATTGTGTGATAAAACAAATGAAAGAGTTGGAGCCATTTACCAATAAACTGGTTTCAATAAACTGGAATTTTGCAGTTTATCAAACAGTTCAATTTTTAAATCTACCTGTTACATAATAAAAGCAGCTTGTAAAACCTCTCCATTAAGAACTGATCTCGAAACAGCATAGGATGCCTCTGTTTCCTGAAGACACTCCCCTAGACTTGCAGAATCAGACAATCATTAAATAGCAGAAAACCATAAGTTTTCTTATGGTTCTTTCTTAAAACACCACTTGTTTTCCACTAGGAAAAATAGAATTCTTGTTATTTCAAATGAGTATGAAACAACAACTACTATAAAAGCATCACAAAGGGAATAGTGCAGCCTGAAATTTGAAATGCATGAAAGGCTACAAAATGTTTCAAAGTGACTGGCACCCTCGAAGTGAAAAACTGTCTTGTATCACTACAGCAGTCTTGTATCCTGGGGGTCGAGAGGGGGGAAGGAGTCATTAAACTGCTTCTGTTTTCATGAAAAGGTTGCTTTAATTGATCTTTGCAGAGACTTCCTTATAAGCATAGGGAAATGTAACGTGGTAGTATATTGATGGCACACCTGCTCATTTTGAAATTGTTCTGTGAATTGCAACAACATGAACTGACATAATACCATGCTGATCATTTAATTTTGTGAAGTAATACAGCTCTGCCTAGTTGTATGCAATCTGTTCCTTTCACTTTTCATGTTATACTGAGAGATAGAAGAGATTTCTGAATGAAGATTTATGATGCTCTTGCTCCTCAGGTATTGTATTTATCCATTTTCAGACCATCATAAAATAAGTCAATGACAGTGATGACACACTTGGAATTTTTAGAGGAAAAAAAATTACAGCCTGTCTGTTTAAAAATTTATGTCAATCACTATTTTTGCACAATGCTGTTATTTTAAAGGCATTAAAACTTGTGGGGGTTCCCATCTTTTTTTTCTTAATTTTTGTCTTTTTTTTTTTCTACTTTCTTTTCCAAACAAATGGAATTATTAACAACACAAATTACATCTGAAAATTCATGAGATATATTTATTATACCCTTATACATTGACACTTATATCTGCCTCAGCCTTTTCAAATACAGAGTTGTTGCCGCTGCATTTTTTACAAGAATGACAGAAAATAAGCCTAGCCAAAGAAGAAAGAATACTTCTGGGAAAAACATACAATTGCTAAGGATGTTTATTTGCATGTACTAGGAAAATTACATGCTTTTAGTGGGCTACTTGGAGTAATGACTGCTCAGAGTTCGGAGCGAATTTTACTAGGTGAGACACCTACTTTAACAGACATAGGTTTTACCAAAATGGTTTATAAAAAGATGGATCAAATGTGCTGTGAGTTAGGGTAGGAAGACCAGGCACTGGTGTATGTAGATGCTGCAGTTGTAATGCAATACGTTGGCGCAAAGAGGTCTGTACCCAGTGAAAGCAGAAAATTCACAAGAGAAGTCCAGGAACAGAGATGGGAGAAGTAGATGTACACAGACAGTAGCAGAGCCCAGGGTGGGTACTCCAGAAAAGAAGTGGTTTTAAAAGAATTCAATTTTCTCTGTGAAGACTAAGGGGAAAGTATTATTATGTTTTGATCAACCTTTTGCTTCTTGTTTTTTCTCCTGTATTTTCTTTAGTGGTGTTATATCAGACAAGCTACGTTTGACTGCTTGAAGAAAAAAGTCAGGCAACCTATGAGTCTAAGGATGCTTTTGATGATATCCTTTGTCTAAGACATCTTGAACTCGGGTTCCAGTATCCGAAGAAAGGGGTTGGCCTAGAGCATTTACTCTAGCACTTTCTCTAACTAGTTGAGGGTTGGATTCAGCAATGTAGTTTTTTTTCTAATCAGAATTGACCTAAAAAAACCCAATTAACAGTAAATCTGTGTTTGAACTGAAATTCCTAATTTTAGTTCATGGAGGACTGCAGCAAATATGAATCTGTTTTATATCTCAACTCAAAAATTAATAAATTTGTCCTTTTTTTGGTGGTGATTTTGATATAGTCTGCCAAAATACTTCCTTATGGGTCAAAATTTCTTGGCATTTGTAGTGACAGATTTTTATGTGTATTTCTGATAAAAATAGACAGCCCTCTACTGTCTTTGTAATTTATATTTTTCTATTGGATGGATGAGTCTTCTTAGTTAATTTTGATGGGCCCCAAAAAATCAGTTAGAGACATTGCTATGAACCAACCATTAGAAGAGTTTGGTTCACTTTGTCTTCTTATCTCTGAGTCCAACATTTCAGTCCCACTACAATTCAAGTTATTTCTCACTTAACATTGCTAGTGTTTGCTTTTTTCTGCAGTCTTCCTTTTCAAGAGCTCATAATCTTGCACACCAATTCCACAATTACATTTTGTAGGGAAAATAAACAGGCTGGACTCTAGCTCACATCTATATAATCTCTCACAGCGACACCTCAGTGTTATGTATGGCTTCTGTAGGCTGCAGACAACACTTCCCAAAGTGCAGAGGTGCATTAAAAACAACAACATCCTCCCACCGTTTGATTATTCTCTAATCTTTTATGTCCTGGTAAGAGTATCAGACATTACACAAACACATAGTTTGACATGAATTCCATAGATGAAGCAAGTCTCTCTTCATGGAACTAATCTGCGTGCCTGTTAGGAATTGTGTGAGATTGATAAGAGAGAAAGCCAAAAGCAACAGACTCAGTGAGGAAGAATTGCTGAGGAAGGGGAGGATAATTGCATGATTCCCATGAGCCTGGTGTGATGTCAAAACTACTGAACTTTAAAGACTCTGTCGGGGAGATTGGACCACCCACAACATATCAGTGAAAAAAAGGCATAGGGAAATAGGACATGCTGAGAGCGTGCTGAGACAGTCTGCATTTTCTAGAAGCAATAAGGGAATAAAAATACAGCAGCCAAGGCAAAGTCACAGAAACCATGCAATGAAATACTGAAATAAAGAATATTACATAAGAAATATATAGAAATATTATTATTTGACAGAGAATATGTAGGGAGATTATTCTTTGCTCTGTGTTATATATATTACTACTAGATAAAGTAAGATATATACAATCCTTTGTTCTGTAGCTTCCATGTCAATAAAAAATTTACACCATTAAAGGCTTCCATGAGGAATTCCTCACAAGTGGCAGATGCAGTACAACAGATCACATTAGATTTACAAGAAACAGAGATTCACCTTGAAGTACCCTGCAATTGGATTATCTCAGACTGAATCTGATGGCACAACTCTGGAATTTCAATGTCCTAACGGAAAAACAGCTAATAACAGATGTCAACTGAACAAATGCCAACTGAATCCTAGATGTCAGTTCAGTCCTCAGTCTTCATTAATATTTTTAGCATTTTGAAAAGATTTAGATGTGTTTTCAATGGAAAATGGCAGACTATTCCACCTCAGTTCTCACCCTAGTCCCAGAAAAAAACTTTACAGCTCTCCATCAGTTGATCCAAGTGTTTGAACATCTAAAGAAGCAGCACTTTAGAAATGTCTTGTCCATTATGGACTGAGTGGAAAATTCATAGGTGTCTATGTTTTTTCACTAATGAAATTAAGCAAATAGTAATTTTGAAAGATTCTGCATCTACACATAGTTTTCATACTGCTGAGGAGTTTTCATTTGTGCAACACCTCTGCACCAGTTCAGCTCCCAAGAGTTACGTGGGCTGAAAGGACCTCCAGGAGGGCTTCAAGTCCAACATCATGCCCAAAGCAGAGCCAGATAGCAAACCCGTCTGCTCAGAGCTTGGAAAGATAGTCTTGCACAACTTCTCTGGGCAGCCAGTTCAACTGCTTCACAGCCCTCAAGGTGGCAAAACTTTCTTATACCTAGTGAGAATGACCCCTGTTTCAATTTATTCCCATGTTCTTTTGTCCTTTGACCAAATATTACTGTAAATATTCTTCCTGGGTCTCCTTGGTACTCTTGAGGGAGGCAGGAATTTGGACTTCCTGAAGTTCTCTTTTCTTCAGGCTCAGTGAGTCTCAGACCCTCAGCCTCTCCTCATAGGGCCAGTGCTCCATCCCCAAACATCTTGCATTTGTCCCCATTTGTGAATGCCTTTCTTGTACAGGAGAACCAGGACTTGAAGTACTCAGGGTGCTAGGTAGACAGGGACAATCCCTCCTCTCAATTTCCCAGGACAGAGCTGGGTATCTTGGGTGGGTCATGCTCAGCTTTGCTGTTAGCCCAGACCCCCAGAGCCTTTTCAGCAGAGCTGCTGCCCAGCTGGGTGTCTAAACTCATATTTACTAAAAAAATTATTATTATTCCTTCCCAGCTAGAAAATCTTTCATTTGTCCCTATTGAAATTCACAAAATTCACTCCTTCAGTCTGTCTAGGTCCAAGGGGCATTGCATTACAAACCACACTTGCAGAATGAAATAGCAATGCATCTTAGAAGTAATTTTGCAAAACCAGCATTGCCAAACACCTGAGGTTTGTTGAGACTCTTTCAGACCTTGGTGTTTTACCTGAAATTCAAATTCAGAAGAGCTTATGTGGCTTTGGAACATGCCAAGAACTCCTTTGCATTACACTTGTTTCAGGGTCAGAAGTATTTCTTAGAGACTGAGGAAGAAAACCAGTTCTTTTAAAATATCCCAGAGATAGTTTTATTAGCATTTATAATTTAGAGGAATATAGTAGGTCTATGATTTCTGAGTGTTTGTGATAACAATGTAGACTTTGGTTTACATCGAAGTCTGCTGGTATCATAAAAATGAGTTTTTATTCAAGCTTACAAAGTGCACAGCTGGCAAAAACAGTGTTTGAAACAGTCTCTTATCTCCTTTAGGAAAGAGAGAACTGTAGAGAAAGCAAGAGGTGTGCCAAACAACACTGATTCCTGAATCAAATTTTATCATCATTATTGTCTCTTTTAGACTTTATTAGCAATGTTTTAATAGATTTGTTTATGCTGCTGGTCTTAAACACTCCTGCAATCTGAAGTGTGAGCATATGGTCAGAAGAGCTTTACTCAGCAAAGAGGTAACAATGACAGTTTGTGCTCTGAGAATTTGATTGAATACTTACAGTTAACAACAGTCGCTCTGCTTTTCTTTTAAGAGGAAATATTATAAATCAAAATTAGTTTGACTGACAAATGGTGTGATGATTATTTTATTTTCTGTCCACTGCTCAGGTCTGATCCTGAAAAAGGGAAATGTCTAGGATGTTTATGGGTTATATACAGATTTGCAGTTTCTTAAATTGAACTACAAACAGAACAAATTGAACTGTTGGCCCCTGCAAACACAAGCAACCTTTAATCTGACTTTCAATATATTACAGGAAACATAAAATCTGAAGGATCTAAGTTGGTAAATTCAAGTATTTGATGCTGCAAAAAGCACTTTTCTGACTGTGCAGAGCGGGTATCTATGTCACTTCCTCTCTCAGTCTCTCTTCCCCACTCTCTCCCTCTTTTATCATCATACACACACATATAGTTTTTTCTAGAAGAAATGAGCCTTATGCGACAAATAGCAGCCACAATGTTTGGAAACCAATAAATGGAGAACATTTCATTGACATTTTCAGCACAACTAGCTCTGCTGATTTTACTAGGACAACTTGTGGCAATAAAATATGTGGGAATATTTTCAAGGCTCTGTATTACTGAAGCACTTGGATCCTTCAGCAAACAAACAGAAGCAGGTGAGAATGTGTTCCAGCATGCTTGGAAGCCACTTGGGGGCACTGACATCTCTACAGGTCTTATTTAAGAAAAATTATTTTCTGGGGAAGTTTATGTTTGAGGAGAGAGGAAAGGAAAGATTTAGTTGGCATCTGTACATACACAGCACATTGAAAAGAGGCCAGAAGTAAAACACTGACCCTACTCTGCTCCTTTTATAGATCAGTACTGACTAAATACAATTATACTCACCCTACACTGACATAAAATGAAACTCAATGGGTCTCAGGACTTTAACTTCATCATAATTTCTATCTTTGTACAATCCCAACATTTCTCCTTGGATAATCATTGCAGCAGGAGATCTATCCTGTCTATAATATAATTGGGGGCTGAAAAGTTTTCTGACTTCACACTTTATGTTCATTCTGAATGCTTTAGAAATACATGTTTTAGAATTTGCTAAAGAAATTTATATCCTAACATGTTCCTATTATTTTGTTTTCAATTGGTCCAATAGTGTGAAAGGAAAAGTGAACATTTTGACCTTAGTCTTCATTGCCTGTTTTGATTCTTTTAATGTCCAGGCATTAGCTGAATATCTTATGCATTTCAATAAATTTACATTCTGGGTAAAATGAGGAAAGAGGAAAAAAAAAAGATTGTTTGTAGCTCTGTGGAGTTATTTTCCCCTTTTAAATGTAATTCTCTGAATAACCTTGAACACAAATAAACTACTAGATAACAGTAATGTGAACTGTGACTTAAAACATGAAATGAAATTATTTTGTGACTTCTTGATAGTCTCATTAAACTAAAATTATTTCTGTAGGATATTGTACAGCACATTTATCCACAGCTCCCAAAACAATTTTGCCAGTCTAGTTGTTCATTTGATAACTATGCTTTTAATAGCATTTTAAAAAGCATTTTCACTGTGCAATGTTCCAAATATTTATTTAAAAGAAGAAAAAAGAACATTTTTTAACAATTTTAAAACAAATGAATAACTTCTTTTAGGGTATCACTACACACACAAGGTTTTTAAAATGACAGGAAAATTCACCCAGAAATAACTTGTTTGTTCTTATATTCTTATATTCACTTTCAGAAAATATACTGGAGACTAAGTTTGCAGAAAAGAATATTTTAGTTAGAATATATTTAATTTATATTGCATGCAAGGGAACAAAATATTAGAGTAATATATTTTTGGTTTTATTCAGGCTAAATGATTCAGTAAGTAAATTATTGCAGGAATGTGTCCAACCAAAACTAGACAATATGCCTTGATTCTCAAAACCAGGTATCTGTCAGTGGACTGCAAAGCACCTGCAGTCTAATGGCTTTCAGCCATTTCAGATTGAGCACCTCTCCTATTAAGGAAGGCTGAGAGAATTGGGATTGTTTGGCTGTGGGGTGACCTAATTGTGGCCTTCCGGTACCTGAAGGGAGCTGACAAGAAAGATGGCAAGAGACTTTTTACAAGGGACTGGAGTGACAGGACAAAGGGGAAGAGTTTCAAATTGACAGAGAGTAGGTTTAGATTAGATATGAGGAAGAAATTATTTATTGTGAGGGTGGTAGGATCCAGCACAAGTTGCCCAGAAAAGCTGTGGCTGCCCCATCCCTGGCAGTGTTCAAGGTCAGTTTGGATGGATCTCTGAGCAACCTGGTCTAGGGAAAGGTGTCCCTGCCCAAGGCAGGGATGTTGAAACTACATGATCTTTTAGGTCCCTTCCAACCCAAACGATTCTATAATTCTGTGTTTGTAGAATGGGGAAAATAGAGGTACCTCCTGGTCAAAAAAACCACTGTCAATCACATTTTTATCCTCATGAGAAATAAACTTTTGAGTTCAATATTCTGTTAAAATCCCATTTAGTTTGTGACTATAGCAGAATAACTGCTCTTTTCATGAATAGTTATTTCTGCACTTCAACATTTATTAAATTAATAGTGATTTCATGGTAGTTGTTACTTTTCCTCTAGGTGTACTGGCTTCAGCAGCATCTTATTGTTATTGTCAGTTTTGACAAGCATGAATTTAGAAGCTACAGTAGAGGTAAAATTATAGTAAGAGATACTAAAGAGATTTTAAATGCTCATTCTTAGACCTAACTTTTTTTCTCTTCCTGGGAAAAGCCTTCAAAATTAATCATTAAGTCTAGTGGATCAATTTTTGCTCTAAGTGTACGGTAAATGTTAAATCAAAGTGTTAGCAAATTTTTTTTACCCAGTTTTATTACAAACAAAAAGTTAAATATTTGCTTCTGCTACTCCTTGTATAAAAAATGGATATAAATACACATGTACAAATACATAAATGTTTGTAAAGTATGCATACACGCACACACATATATAAAAAGGTTTACATGTGTCGATCTTATAAATCTAAAATTATGTGCTCCCTCTCCTAATTTGGTCTATAATATGTGGAAAATAGACATATACATTTGTGGACAGTGATATTAATGAACTATGCAAATTTTAATAGTGATGTCTCTGCTGGAATTTATAAAATTCTGCAGTAGAAAATTACCTATACACAGTGCAAAAATATTAATTTCCATTTGTCTTATTTTTACTAATTGAAATATTTCCAAAACAATGGCTTTCTGGATAGTAGCTGCAGTTAAGATAGCCTTCTCTCCCGTGAAATAGCAGTACTACTAATTAACATGTTTTCAAAAACCAGACTGTTGATGGAAAGCTGCAAGAGCAGAAAAAGCTTGCTAGGTACCTGCACTCACAAGACCTGAATGTTTTATTCTTTGGGAAAGAACGTATTACAAAGATTTCAAGCACTAGCAGCTTTCCCTGCTAAGAAATTTATTCTTCAATGACTAGAAAACATTAATTTAAATCTTTTTAATGAACTAATGGGTCATGTAAAACACCTTATACTTTAGCAAAATAATTTTTTAATCAAAGAGTGTAAGTTTAATTGGCTAATATTTGAGCTACACTTTGTACATCAAAAGCTGATCATTAGTATTTCTACACAGATGAGTCCCAGGTAAATAGATGGGATTTAAATATTTATTGCAGTTTTCTCTCTCTCTTTTTTTTTTTTTTGGTCAACATCGCACCTTTTGTTTGTGTAGTTTAGCCTAGCTCCTTCCCAAGGCAATGTCCATTACAAGTTCCACATCCATGTGTTTATATACCAATAATAAATACATATGTCTACATTAAATCATTGGAATTTTGTGTACATGTACACCTGGTACCAAATGGTGGAAGTGTTGTTATACCTTAACATCATAGCGAGATATAAAGAGAACATCGAGTTTGTTAAATGGACTATTTTCCAGGTTTGAAAAATGATCTCATATGAATGAGATGTAGGTTCATGTTCTTTGTCAAAGCTGCATCCTGAAATGGCAGTCTGTACTATAAACCCTTCTTGTGCATTCATCCGTGCTCTCCCGGAACTTTTGTGCAGGATGGTGTGCCAGAAACTCCCTCCATTTTGTAAAGGACTGTGGTTCATCGGCATTTATACAGCTGTTACAAAATTATACAGTGAGAGAAGCAGGATTTCAACAGGTGAGACACAATGTAGACGTCCATTGACCAAAAAGGCCCTAAGTGGTGCTGGTATTCAGACAGCAAAAAATACAGATTTTTTGCCAAAAGCTCCATAACATCATCATGTGAGAACAGTCTAGTTCAAATGTAAGTATGTTTGTTCATGGGTTTTTTCTTCCCTCTCTAGACTAAGAAGATGGAAAATTTAGCAAAGAGGATATGCAAACAGGGCATGTGCACAAAGATATTCCCTTCCATTACAGTCTGTCCAGCACCTGGATAATGAGCAGCATTTCACCACAAATTATGCTGGTGAGTAATTCACTTAAATTAGCACTATTCTGTGGTAATCACCAGTAAGCCTTTAATTAGCTTATTTTTTCTATTCTAAAAACATAAATTAATTGGCCACCGTTGCATGGCTTTATTTCATCATCCTGTGGGGTTGGGAAACCTAAGAACAAGTGATGTCAGGCTCTCACATGGAGGACAGAAAAGTGTTCTTCTGATGGCTAGGTGTGTCCCCAGAGCAGGGCAGTGTGTCCCTCGAGCAATTTCCGTCACTTCTACCATAGCCTGTATGTGAAGGAAATCACAGGTTTAAATTTACCTCAGTTTCTCATACTATGAGAGATATATTGAAATATTTATTGAACTGTCAGGGAATAGTGTTAAGGCAGATGAGACACTCAACAAGGAACCTTGTAGACCTGATAATAATTTCTAAAATTAAATGATTATATTTATTTTCTTCATGATGAATGTTCTACTCTGAGATATTGAGCACCCTCCATCTCGACAGAAGTAAATGCAGATGTGCCCCTCAATGTTAATTCATCCCCTTATGTTTGCTGTAGGCTTGATGCAGGCTTTTTTCAGCTCTAACTAGACTAAAATAATAATTGTCATCATCCTGTTATCCCTGTGCTATAAATTAAGAAAACTTTGCCTGGCAGTGGAGAAGCCCAGCATATAAAGAGGGAAATGAATTGCAAGAGACCATAGACACAGAATTCTTGTCAAATGTGTCTGAATTGATACAAGTTGTGAACTACAGCTGCTAATCCAATGAACCAGATGGTATCAATTGTCAAGCCAGGTGCAGGAAATGGGGTTGTTATCCCTCCTGCAAATCAATTAGATCAGCATGAAAAATTTGTAAATGAACTTCCCACCAAACAAACAAATTGTACTGAAAACTGTCTCAGGTGTTCAGCTGAGTCATGAATGATTGGTCCTTTTGCAAGAGGCAGCTGCCATTAAAGGTCTTTATTTCTTTTATGAATGAACCTACCAGAATTTAATTTTCAACTCTAATGCATCATTGGAAGCTGCCTGATCCAACACCTTTCATTTTACTGATCCATGCTAATTGGAAGTGTCAGAAAGCATGAAGTATGCCACGGAACTAACTCCATTTTCTGCCATGCAATGTTTCAGTAGGCCTTACATATCCCAGTGCACAACTAAATAAATTTCTATCTCACATAGATAGAGATTGAAAAGCCAATCCCAACATGGTGTTTCTATAAAATAAAGGTCAATATAGGTTAATAATGTTTTGACTAATGCTTTGATGTTATTTGTAATGAAATCTGATCTGCCTTTTTTTACAAAACAATACTCAATATGCAGTGAGTTTTGTAAGAGACTATGGAGATTTCTGGGCTGCTAGATCTGGAATGAGGCTGTTTAGTGGAGATATTTGGGATGATTCCAAGGTAGTGGTGAAAAGAGAACCTTAAAATGATTCCTCTATTTCTGAATTCTGACAGGAGGAAGTAGAAGATTTTTAATGGAAATGGCCAAGAATACACATAAATAGCTTTCCCTCAAGGGACCATCTTCTTAGATATGATCTGTAAATGGTTTTCTTGTCAAACAAATAGCAGGAATCTTGAAATACTTTATACACATGTTAGTTATACATACACATTTAAAGCATTAGTCACATGTATATCTATATGTCTACAATAGTTACATTTAAATAATCTTTTCACTTATATCTTCATTAGTTTTTCAGCAAAAAGAAAACATAGAAGCAGACTCATATTGGACTGAGCTGGAATCAAAATACATGTGAGTGATTAATAATCAAACAAACTCTCTCTACATAAGCACTTCTAGAAGAAGAATGTAAACAGGAAAAGAGGAAATGCACTGAGAGGGTTTTCTCTACATTTAAATGTTCTTACACAAAATGGACTACCACTGGGTTGGACTGAAGTAGAGTACTCCCATTAAACTGGCATTCTCTAGCTAAAAGTTAATTAAAAGCATTTAAAAATATAGCAATCAAAATAAACATGTGCAAAGCAAGATGGTTCTCCAAAGAAGAAAAAAAAATCAGGAAATCAAGTATGAAGACAGAGTAAATACCTCAGAATATGTGTTGCATGATAATGAGCAGAGGAAGAAAATACTGGTGAAGCTGAACAATGTAAGACAATTATATTACAATTTCTTGCACTCATAAAGGTTCCATCACCAGAGTCCTGTTCTGTTTTTTAAATCTCTGCTTGTCACATAGCACAGAACACAAAAGACTTCAGCCAAATATGCTTGACCCAAACACATATAATTTTTACAATTTCATTAAGGTATGATTCTTAAATGCTCTGCATGCGTTATCCCAAGAAACTAGAAACAGTTTGCTGTTACAGGGAAATGAAGGATCAGATATTATCAGAAAAAAAATTAAAGTCCAAAAAAGTGGCAAATCACATCACTTCGACATGTAGAGGCAAACACTTCACTGAATATGAAATGAGAAAAATTTAACGTGCATATTTTACATAGGGGTACTTATGCAGAGCTTATAAGACAGCAACAAGTATAAAGGAGAAAATGAAATAGCAAAGTGTAATTTTCAAGGATTTGTTTTACTGGATAGTTCAGTATATAAATGATAATAATTGCTGTGTAAATTGAATGTAGCAAATACAGCTGTATTTTAACATGAAACCATCATTAAAAAAATACCAGCATGATATTCAATCATACATTTAGCTTTTTGGTTAGGAACATTTTTAATTATTATTTAAGGTCTGAGCAGATGCACAAACATTTTTTTTCTATTATAACACCACTAAGTGTGCATATGATTTTATCATGTTTGAAGCTCACCAAAAAATCAAAGAAACTTTAAACATTATATTTCTGCTATAAAAATGCTTTTTATACCTCAATATATTTATAATTTTGGTGTAATTTCAATCAAATCTCTGAAAGTTTCTTGTGTTTGACACATAAAAAAAAAATTTCCATCTGTTTTCTGAATGAGGTATTACTTAAAACACCATCATGATGAAGGAAATTAATAAGGATTATATACTGAGATGTGCGTATGAGGAAAGAAATACAATATTTACTACTTTCATATAATAAACTGTGACTGATTGAGTCTTTCGATTCCTCATGATTAAAGACAATATTCAAAGTACTTATAGGTAAAGGAGAACTACAGCTAACAATGGTTTTGTGAACATTAGTGAGGTCAGGAACTGAAAGCTCATTCTCTCATTGCTGACTGTACACCAGAAAACATTCTCTGGATAAAAGAGAAGATATGATATATATTAATCTATCATGAAGTTTTGTGGTGATCCATCCCCTCCTCTCCAAGCCCCTTCTCCAACAGCATTCCTAGAGCTGGAGTTCAGACAGGTTGGGCAGTGAGCACTTGGCCATGGGGCTCCTGGAAAACCCAGCTCAGGAACCCAGGCACTCCCTGAGACCTGGGCTTTACAGACCAATTATTTTGTGACTTCTAGGAAATTTTCATTATTTATAACAATCATTTTTACATCATGATTTAAAAAGTAAACAAGGCCTTCCTTGTTGAGATCCCAGTACTAAAAGTATTTTCATGACAGATGAAAGATATACATTGAATTCTTCCACAGGCATAAAAAATGCTATCTTTTTAATTCTGTTGAATAGTTAAATGTGGATAGGAAGTTTAAATGCTCAGTCTTCTGCACAGAATATTCATTCTGTGCAGGCATAACAGTTCTTAATATTTCTATGGGGCTTTCAAGATGAAACCAACTACCTACAGACTTTCAGGCACACAACAGATGAAAGAATGACAGAATCATAGATTATGTTAAGTTGAGAAGGACCCACAAGAAACATTGAGTCCAATTAATTCTCTGCTCCTTGCAGGACTAACTAAAACTAAACCACATGAGTAAGAGTGTTGTTCACTCACTCCTTGTACTCTGAAAGAAAGTTTTACTGCCTTACATCTGTGAATGTAAGAAGTTCCTTCTCACTCTCAGTTTAAGTGTTCATATAATCTTGAAGTTGAGAAAATATAAGGAATATGCATTGTATTGACAAGAATTTGTGTTGGTTCTGGGATGGAATGGAAACTATATCCCTCTTAAATTCTCCCAAGACAACGATAACACTGAAGAATTCCTTCCTATGTCAAACTCATAACCTGAGATGATTACTTAATGCAGTAATTTAGTGACTGAATAATTGGAACTGATTGATTTATTGATTCAATTTTAAATGTGCCCATTATTTGATCATTGTACTGTTCATATTTAATTAGCTATTAAAACTGTAGCATATTAGCTAGAAATATGTCTCATTAAGCAAATACTTACTTGCTTATGCTTTTCTTTTATAAAATCCATAATTGTCTCATAGAACTGATTTATTTTCTCGAGTTGCAATATGTGCTGCAAACTTTCAAACCACAAATAACTGTGGATAAGCATCTTCAGAGTAGTTGGCTCTCTTCCCATCTAAATTCATAAACAGGGATTGAGGAAAGTATTCCCATTTAAGTATCTTTGCTATGGTGTTGAATCCAAATCAGAGTTAGGTTTACCCAATGGGTAAAATGGAAAAAAATGAGGGAGGGAGGTGAGAAGGGGGAAAAGAGGGGGATGGGGAGAGGGAGGGAGGGAAAGAATGTCTCATGGTAGCCAAGTGCTTTGTGGGTTTTAAATGGTCAATGCTAGAAATGGAAGTGAGCTACCAGGCACTTTAGAATCAGCCCCCATGTAGGGTAGTGTGGTGTCCCATAGTGAATGGAATACATCTCAGCCATCAAAACACACCCCTGAGAGAAAGAGTGTCCTGGTTTTGCATCATGGAATTGTTATAGATAAAGATTCGGCAAAGCCAATTTCATAATTAATAACAAAAATTTATTGCGCGATCGCTAACAAAAATTTAGAGTCCGAAACTCCACGACCGCAACTCGGTCGTAAACAGCCACAATCAAGGAAACAGAGCGGGCCCCGGGATCCGGCTCTGGGTGAAACAGCAGTCTGACAGTGTCAGATTCCCCCTCGGTTCACACCAGTGTCTCTGTGCAGTGGGTTTTTATACATTCCATTGGTGTGCATATTCATGCGGTCTCCTTTTCTGCGCTGGACTGGACAAAAACTGTTTCTGGTAGCCGATGATCGCCGGTGGTGGTTGATCATGGCTCCGAGTATTGTCCAGGTGTCCCCTGAAGGATGGACAATCACTGTAGTGGCCCCGCTCTTTCGCTTGTAAATGAAGTGGATCTGTCCACAGTTTCACCATCGTATTGTTATAGATGGAATTAGAGCCAATCCAAATTCATAATTAATAACAGAAATTTATTCCACGATCGCGATAAAAATTTAGAGTCCGAAATCGTCCCGACCGCAACTCGGTTGTATCAGCCAACAGTCTAGGAAACAGAGTGGTCCCAGGAATCCAGCTCTGGGTGAAACCGAGGTCTGACAGGGTCAGAGTCACCCTCTGGTTTCATGCCAGTGTCCCAGTGCAGTAGGTTTTTATACTTTTTATTTCGCCCCCAGCAACAAGTCTTTATTGTGGGCTGCATATTCATGCAGACATCTTTCATGGGGAAAATATTCCCGGCAGCTGGTGCTTTCCCGGAGGCCGAACATTACCCGATAAATCGCCCAGGTGTTCCCTGAAAAGAAGGCAATTTCCCAGTGGTTGCATTCCCTGTTTGTATTTTTCATGATCTCATTCATCTCTGCTTTGATGTTGAGTCCAGTTGATGAATCCTGGTATCTGGCTGGGGCATCTGTTTCTCTCAGTCACGTAGCTGACCTAGGCATTTCCCAATACTTGGTTTCATGGCCGTTGTCTCTCACGGGCTTGGTTATTGGAATGTTAATTAGGTGCTTTTCTCAGTCTCCGGCAACCTAATTCGCGAATTCCTCCGATTCGGCTTTTCCCTATAATTCTTAAAATATCTATAACTACAACTTATTACATGCACTACAACTTATTACCTGCATATCCAGCTACACGAATTATACATATATAACAGTATGAATTCATCCATTCCTTGGCAGTGGTGCTGAGCAAAGCCTGCTTTTGGAAAGTGATGAATTTCTGCACTGGGACACTTATGTCCCAACCACTTAATGGCTTAGGTGTTTCCCAATTGCCGGTCAACGAGCCATTCTCTTGTGCCAGCGAAGCCTGTTGGAATTCTAATTAGGTGCCCCCTTTCAGCTTTCTGTCTGCTTTCTGCAACCTGGTGAAGCAATCCTTCCCAGCTTTGGTTTTATATTTCTATAATTTCTAAGAATCTCCTGCATACCCAGCTTATCATATATATATTCTGAAAACGCACTAATTACACCAAACATATATTACAGAAGTGATGCAAAGAGAAGCTGCTAGCAGTTTCTTCTGTGTCTGACAAAAAACCAATCAGTAATTAGCTTTGAGAATTGACAATCTGTTAAATCACTGAGAAAGCTGATACGTCTCTGTGCATGCACATGTGAAAAAATGAAAATCATGGGAATTCTCTCTTTCCTTTTCTAACCAGCAAAGAAGTAACACGGCCGGCCTGGCCCCCTGTCTCGGTTGGGCTGGGCCAGGTGGCCCCTGTCCGGGGAGCCCGCCAGGCCCCGTCCTGGCCAGGCCAGGCCCAGTGGCTGCAGGGCAGGAGGAGGGGAGGCCATTGGCCGCTGAGTCCAAGCCTGGCTGCTGAGATCCTAGCCACTCTCCCCTGCAGCATGGCCACAAAAAAAAACCAGGTGGCTCTGCAGCCCGCGCAGAAAGCAGCCCCGGGCCGGACCGGCTCAGCCAAGATTCTACCACCATTGAGATTCACCCACAACCACCAAGCTGGGGGGAGAAGAAGCCCCCGGCCGTGCTGCTGCTGTGTCCAAGCCTGGCTGCTGAGATCCTGGCCCTCCTCCCTGCACGGCCGATCCAGACACAGCCCCAGCGCAGCTGCTGCAGAAACCTCCATCATAAAACAGCTCTGGCCAAAAACAGCTGAGCATGGCCGGGGTAACGTGACCATCTGAAGGCCCCAGGCGAGATATTAGCTCTTTGTAGACCTTCAATCCTCCCTCAAGTGAGAGAAAAGGATAGTGTGAGAACACATAGAGAAACAACACGAAGACACCGAGGTCAGTGAAGAGAAACTCAAGCCTCAGATGGGAGGGATGAGGGGATGCCTTGATCTTGGGGCTGCAATCCTCTTGTAAAGCTATGGAGAAGAACGTAATTGATATATTAGACTCTTTTTCCCTATAACACATTGAAACATATGGGGAGATGACTTGTTCAGCAAAGGTCTCCATGCTAAAGTAAGCACATGTTGAAGTAGTTGTGATCCCATGAGAAGTTTGAACAGAGAGAGAGAGAGTGATGAAGACCCTTTGCCTCCAGGGAGAGAAGAACAAGATCTCTGTTTCCAGAGATGAAGATGATTTCAAAGATAGATAAAGAGAACCTTTTGCTCTTGAACAGCTCACCTTTAAAATAGTGCTCCATAAGCTGACATGGAGCATATATGTCAGCATAAATGCATAAATAAATGCAGCTGTGGGAAGCTGTGAAAGATGGGAGGGACTTCACGATTGCAGATTTTTTCTGGGCAGCTGCTGTTCGTGGAAACTAAAAGCCACAAGAGAACTGTTTTCTTGTGGAGGAGTCTCCATAAAATGACAAGAGGGACTCCTCTCACTAAGTGAACTGCAGAAAGATTATTCTAGAAGTGATAAACTGACTGAATTGTTTCTGTACATTGTTAGTAGGAAAGAAAAGGTTGTAGGGGGAGGAGAAGTGTTCTGAAGGTTTTGTTCTGATTCTTATTATTCTTTTAGTTACTCTTAATAAAGCTTTCTTTATATCCTTTTAAAGTTTTGAGCCTGCTTTGCCTTCCTCCTGATCCAATCTCACAAGAAGAAATGAGTAAGTATATTCTAGTGGGTGCACTTGTGTTTGGCCAGCACTGAAACCCACCACATTAATTGGTGCGTTGGCCGGGAAATCTAGAATTGGCGAACCTAAACCAGTACAAAGAGAAAAACTAACTTGAATTTTACGTAATGGCCTGATTGTGCAGAATGTGGTAAACTTGAGAATCCCTGCATCATTTCACTGTCTTCCTATTCCTGGTGAAAATTTCCTTTCTAGCAGCCTGCATCATGTTGCATTTCGAATTTGTGGCTGAATCAGCCATGATAACACACCAAAGTCCTAAGTATTTCTGATTAATGCTTGCACAGCTTTTGTACATCCTGCCAGCTACAAGAAATCTTTAATAGCATAATTGCCATATAGGTGTTTCCCTCAGTTAAAGAAAATTACCCTGATCCACCATCAATCTAAATCACTGCCTCTCTAACCAAGTCAGGATTTCTGCACTGGTGCAAATCAGATGGAATCTCAGCCCATGAATCAAATATTTAAGGAATCATTACTTATTTCATACCTGTTTAGAATTTTCTTCGAAAGCTACATTTCCAAGAAAATCACAGTATCAGAAATTGAATTTCCACTATGTTCTCGTGTTATAGCAGAGAGCACACTTCTATTTTGAGAGTATTAATTGGAAACACAAGATTATATACATTACTGGAACTATGTAGAGAAAAAAAATAGTAAAAATTGCTCTCCCCACTTTTCTAATAAATTACTGGAGATATTAATTGTTAATATATAGTCTGGGGACAGAAGTCAAAATTTAAATTAACACCTAAAAATATATATTTCCTCGGAGGATTGTCCATAGGAAAAGCACAAACAAATACAAAAGGCCAAGTTCAAGGTCCTTGAAACACCTGCTGTTATCCAAATGTCCATTTAATTAGTATACAAACTGAAAGACAAAATTATTATTGTAATGTTTTCAAGAACATTAACAAGACAAAGTAGTTACACATGCAGATAGAGAAAATTATTTTGCTGACAGTAATTTCAATAATTTAAAAACTATTACCATGAAAGATTTAATTTAATTAAAAAGTAAACAATACCAACAAGTTTTCTTAGACTATATAGAAAATAAATCACTTGTCATAAAGTATCAGTGAGTGAGCCACAGTCTGTTTCTTCTACTGACAACTGTACAAATCCTGAAACAAAGCAATGCATGACAGAAGAAAAATATATAAATCAATGGAATTTAATTGAGCAGCAATGTGATGCTCTCTTGTAGCTGAAGAAGTATCTCTTTGCTGTTGTGCTGCAATATTGATTTGGTTGTTTTCTTTTCTTTTTTTAAAAATTTTATAGCATCTTTCTGCTGAGTTCCTCAGTTGTGAGATGCTGGAGTGAGGACAGAAACAGCACTGCTCCACTGACTTTTGGTGAGTGGAGCCCTTTCTGTACTGAGTAGACTCGTATTTGAAAATAATTACTTGTCTCCTTCATATTGGTTGGAACCAGTGACAGTGGATGGAAGTCACAGTTGTTTGCTCTAGTCTTTTCTGCTGGCTGGACACAGGAGGGAGTTTCATATCACACAATGCTCATCTGTTCCCAGTGCTGTAGACTGTCAGTAAAGCAAAGGCTAAAGGTGTTACCAGCAACATGAACATACACATTTCTAGCAGATTCAAATTTCTCTGTGAGCCACTCTCAGAAATAAACCAAACCCCCTCCAAAAAATGAAAGTCAGATTAGATACTTCAGATAGTTTTGACTTATTTATTTTGCTAAAGAAGTCTAACTCTGAATGTGTAGAGATACTTTTCCCTAAATGGGTAGTTACTTATTCAAATCAACCCATAAATCTTGTACATATCAGACAAGCAACATACATTTCTTGACAGATTCTGAACACAGTTTATAATCTGTCAATTCTAAATTTGAATAGTTCAGTTTGTTCATGTGGAATGATAGTTCATTTAAAACTACAAAACATAAATTAGTGGATTAATTTTTTCGTATTAAATTCTTAAGAAAACAAGTCACAGTGAATAACTGACTCTCTTTTGTACTTTTGGATGGTCTGGATACTGATTTCAAGTTTGCTGACAAAATTGTTTTTTCAGTTTTAAAAGACCAGGTTGGCAGAATCTTTATTCTTTTTTATCCCTTGATAGATTATGAATATCTCATTGGCTGTATTTGTGGTCTGAAGTTTCAAACTCACATTTAGTAACTGTTAATCAGTAGTTTTTACAGCATTAACTCTCATTTTTATTGGAAGTCACAGCAGTTGCTTCTGGGGCTTCAAGATTTGCAAATATGTCTAAGAGCTCAATTCCCACTAAGTCAATGGGTACATAAGGTCACCACATACCTGACAATGGAGAGGAGAGTCAAGAGAAACAGGCTGTCTAGAGGTCTAGAGGTCCCATTAGTTATAAATTATAGGATTATATTTATAAGTATCTGTGTAAAGATCTGCTGCATAAGAATTCTTCATGCTTTTAAAATCTAACCCCCCTCTAACTCCTGGCTATTGATACATAGTTTTTAATTTCTTCTAACCAGAAGTTTTCAATGCTTTCTAAACAAAATTCCTAGATCACAACCACAGTCTATCTCAATTTTCAGTCCTCTTTTCTCTTTCATTCCTCTATTTGAACCTCATCAGATTTTCTGAATCCCCTCTGGGGATTCTGCCATCACCCTCTGCAAGTATCCTGTAGGTTGCTCTGTCTGAGACCTTTCCATGGACTTCTTTGAAGATACGTACTCCTACTGTTTTCAGGTAAAGTTCAGAAACCCAGATGTAGGTAACACTCACAAAAAATCTGCTCACAGTAGTCTTATGAATATGAATGAAATTGAATAATTACTGAAGATGTTGCTTCTTTTCTTCCCCTCCATTTTTTTTTCATTTTTTCTGTACATCAGACCACCACAGAATTTATTTAGAGACACAGATTAAAGTTACATTCATTATCTTTTTAATTCAGTATTTGTGAACTTCAAATCTGTGGTCATATTTCTGAAATGTGAATTTAGTCTTTGTCAGATGATGTCCTTACACTAGAAGCTCTTACAATCAGCTTCGCAAATGTTATATCTGCAGTGGGCCAACAGTGTTTGTCGCACAGAAAGTGTGTTATAGCTCCAGGCAGCTCTTTAGGCTGCTGGCTGAGCCCTCAAGCTTATGTTGGACAAGACACAGATGATTACTGGTCAAGACATGGGAAATTGCTGTACCTGACAGGTAACAGTGTAGGAAGCTGGCAGAAGCTACAGACAGTGCTGAAAAGGAAGGCAAATTTCATAGCTGCTTACACAGGGAGTTGTGATCTGTCTGTGCCAGGACTCACAGGTGTTTAGGGAGGAGTCTTAGGTATGTTACGGGGATTAAAGCCTTCTAAAGCCAACAGATCCTAAATGTCATTTATCCCATAAAATGCTGAGATTTGACTACAGGTACCAAGACTAGAACTACAGGGGAAAACCTAACTGAGGAGACTGGCATGAGGGAAGGGAAGTACAAGAATATTAAAAAAGAGTCAGAGCACAAGAAAATGGAAAAGTTACCCAAAGTACCTACACAGGGCAGTGCTTGCTAGGAAGCCCAGCATGTGGTTACCACCTGTGCAGCATGATAAAGCAAACCCATAGTTCTGACCTCAACACAAAACACATATCTTCTTCCTCAACCAGGAGGAAGCCAAGAAGGGAGCACCTGGATAGAAGGAGGATGGAAAATTCTGGTATTGCCACATTTGAACCCACCCACCTATAGCAAAGTGTATGGGATATGTTAATCTCACTGGTCTGGACATGAGCCATTATCTCCATTATATGTAGAAAATAAAACTATGGGTACATATACTGTATTATCTTTGAATTGTATATACAGTATTTTTGCTCACATTTTCCATCATTTCTGTGCAAAGACTATGATAACTGGTTTTGGGTAGCCCTCATTCTGACTTCATTCTATACCCCGTGTGAATTATAGTACTTTAGGTGTGAATATCTTGCCTGCAGACAGAAGTCCTTGCCATATAAATATTACGCAGTTAAATAATCCTTAACTTGTAGTTTATCAATATGTTAATGCTGAGAGTGATTTGCATAAATTCAATGTAAATTCAAGGGAATATGCATAGGCAAATGTTTAGCAATACACCTGTACCTCTAGTGTTTATTAAGAAGTCAAGAAAGCTTCATAAGAATAAGCTTTTAATTCTGATGTCCTGGCTACATTTCAGGTTATGTAATTACACTCTGCCTGCTTCATTTTCCCTTGAATTTTTAATTAGATTCAGCATTCTTGTGCTTTTGTCCTGAGCCATTTTGGAATGTGCTGTGCTCTATTAACCACAGCAGCATGATACATCACAAATGTACTGCAGAGCTGGCTGAAGAAATTTCTTTTTATACAGCTTGTAATGTAAAAGAGTTTTGAGGCATTCCATGAAGAAGAGTTCTCTACAAATATATGGACACTTAACATGAAATCAGTGTAGCAAGCAAAGGTTGGCCAGCCCCTCTGGTCCTGAGCCAGATAAGCACTTCAACACGCAGAAGATTCTTTTGGCTTCACCTCCCACATGTAAGTATTTTGCTAGATTTGTGTTCAGAAAAAGGAAATTTTGTCCGATCTGCAGTCAGGAATGCTGGTGAGGATTCTGTAGAGTCTCTGACACTAATCTCTCATTTGGAACCCAGTTCCACAATTTCTTCTCTCTCCAGTCAAGACATGATGCTTCCTGCAGCAACCACACAGCTTTTCAGGGAAAGAAGAAAGTAGGCAATAAAGCAGATTACTGTATGTTCTCAGGGGAAAAGGATATTGTTAACTTTCATCTCACAATTGCCTTTATGCCAAAATCAAAATGTACTTCACTGAAAAAAAAACCCCAAACAAACCATGGTAATCTCCAGTTGTAATAAACCTGTTGTTGCTATAAAGGAGATTTGAGAGCTATGTGGCTGATATGGACATCCCTTTTTCATATCTAATTTTATTAAATTAGATACTGAGACTAATTAGTGGAATTCTAGATTACCCTTGCCTTCCTTCTCTAAGTACCAGTTATTAAAAGTACCATGGATAATGATATCTTAACACAAAAATTCTAGCACATATCTAGCATTTCTACTATCATGCTTGGACTCCTGTATTCATTTTACAATATATACTAGATTAGAAAGACAGACCCAGATCTCTACTAACTGTGTTACTTTTCTCTTCATGACCTAGTAATGTAATTGACAACTCAAAAGAATTGTGAAAATAAGACACTTGTTTAGGGAGTTGATCAACCTGAAAAATTATATACCCAAGAGGAATTTATTCCCAAGGAGCAGAACTTCTCATTTTTAATGAATGTGAAGATATTCTCCAAAGGTATGGAAAGAAACAGTGTGGGTACAAAGGATACAAAATCTGGGTGCTCCTTTACAAACATGTTTACCTCCTGCCTTCTTTACAGAGAAAGGTGCATCACTTTTAAAACAAACACTGCTGGGGAACCTACATGAAATTAATTTAAAAATACTGAAATATTTAGTCTCTTAACAAGAAAGGAAAATCTCACTTTTATTACAAGGAGCTCTCAATTAGATATAAAGGCTGAAAAAATATAATTTTTCTTTAAATACTATAAATACTATAAGGTGTACTATAGTCTATAAATACTATAAGGTGTTCTTGTGTGATGGTCATTTTAAGGCATTTGACATCAAAGGCTGAAAAACTAGAACTGGCTGAAATATTTTTGAAATAATGTCTTTTCAGAGAACTGCAGAGATTAGTAACGTGAAAACATTTAACAGGTTTGCATTGATTTTGCGTCACTGTTTGCTAGGCAACTGCTTCATTTAGTAGCTCCAGTGCTGATAGCAGAGGTTCTAAAAAAATGGCATTATAATCAACCTAATTCTATACTGATGTGAAGGGGCATAGGAGCCACACAATAGCAGACAGTGTTAATGGGAGTCAAATGGTTCTCTTAGTCTTTGAGGCTGAGCCTAGGTAGGAGCAAGCAGTCGAATTAGGAATTAAGACATGCAGTTTCCTTTAAAAGACAATGGGACTACTCTTGAGAGAAGCTCTGGCTCCTGAGAAGGGGTATGGGAAAAGAAACTATTTCTGAATCACTGTTTCATAATAAATACACAGCTGCGTTAAAAGCAAATATTTAGTCGAAATTGGCATTTTATCTTCTAGTAAAAAATGGGGTGACAAATTTCTGGTCTCATAATTTATAGCAGAGATATTAAGATTTACTCCAAATGCCAGGCAATATTGGTAGAATAGTGTATTTGGAAGTACTGTACAGTGTTAATTTTACTGTACACCGTGATATTTTACTGAGTTCTGTGATATTCTCATGTATTTCCATGCAATTTTTAAAGGTGAGTTTCTATGGCTGCCTGTAGGAGAAACTTACTTATTGTGTAACCACAATTTGCTTACGTGGTTTTCCTTAATCAACCTCCAATGGTCCTTTGTATTGTTCTAAAATAATGCTTTCGTCAGGAGAAACAGAGGAAGTTGCTTCTCAAACAGAAAGATGATGCTCATTGCAAAAATGAAGAGTCACTACAAACCCTGAAAACGCCTGGAAAATCTTGGTTCAGAAACAGAAACTCATCTCAGTGTACCTGCTGACACCACATGGACCTACCCACAGAGACCATTCTAACCAACCCAATCACAGTGGAAATGGAAACTGTGAAATAAGTAGCTCTAGCCAAACCTCCCCTTGGCTTAGACAGATATTAGTAGCTAATTCTTCATCTTGCTTGTGCTGTTCTTGCAGTCTTATAGTGATCTTAAAATTAAATAATATGTTATGGTTATAAATGTAAAATTCTTCTTACACAATAAAAAATAATTATTATAAGTATTGTTATCTACACTTATGTCTCACATCACAAAGAGATAGATTTTTTTTCATTTTAAGAGAGAAATTTTTCTTTTTAAAAAGCCAAATACATACACATCCAAAAGTTTCAGTCCTAGAGATCGCACTCTTTAAGTGCCAGGAAAAAATAATTTTAGATTTCCTATCTAGAAAACAATGTGCAATAATTTAAGAGAGACAATCCATTCTACTCTAGGTATTACTAAGCTAAAAACTAATTTTTTTCCATGCACAGTACTCAGTTAAAAAAAAGAAGTGTAGTAAAATATAAATATCACAATTCAGACTTTTAACTCTAATTCAAAGACACAATGGTACTTTAAACTGCTGCTATGAAGATTTACTATTTTCTTGTTAGTAATACTCCAGTCAGTAGTAGGTCAATATTTTTTGCTTTTATCAAGAGATCTCAAACTAAAAGGAAAAAATAAACCAACAAAAACCCAATAGCAAAAAGGGTGATGGTGAAAACAACAATTAAAATCACAAGTTTTTAAATCAGTTTGGCCTTATTTGAAAGCTTGTGTCCAGTTTCTCAAATGGAAAACCTCTTCTTGAAAGCAGCTATTAGGTTTACCATTTTTACAGTTACAAGTTTTGAGTGTAGAAAGTTAAAAAAAAAAACCCCAAACCAAACCAAAAAACTAACCTGTTCTGTACCTTGGGTGTAACAAGCTAATAAAAACATGATGGAAAGTGACACAAGTTTGGGGGTTTTTTTTTGTGGCCTTTTTTGTTTGTTTGTTTGTTTATTTGGGTTTGGTTTTGGTTTTGGTTTTGGTTTTGTGGTTGGTTTTTTTGATATTTTTGGTTTGTTTGTTTTTTATGTGGTTTTGGTTTTTTTGTTTGTTTTGGTTTTTTGGAGGGGGTTGGTGGTTATGTGTGGGTTTTTTTAATTTACCCTAGAATAAAATGTAACTGACACAAAAATGAAAGCATATTCCAAGTATTTGCACCTTAACTACAACTATTTTATCTTCTTTAAACAAGTTGAAGGTCTGTCTCATGATCTTTAACTATATCCTTATGAACTAGAAAACATGTTTTATATATAGGATGGATTTTTCTAGTTTACCTCCATTTTCAATACTGCAGCTGATCACCGCCCCTGCTTCAGAGCAATAATTTGTCTGAAAACTTGGTGGTAACCAAGTTGTGACCACCAAACTTCTAGGATGCTGTGGTTCACAGTAAGAAGCAGCTGTACTTTGAGCCTAATCCTAATGGTAAAATATCTTTGATTAAAATGTAAGATTTGGATACTGCTAAGTGTTAATTACTATGTTTCTAAATACAAAAGAAAGTCATGGACAGTTTCACATCTTTTTTTTTTTTGCTATTGTTAACTGAAAAATCCCTGCAGTTTGTCCTATTTATTATCCTTCAAATGCACATAACTCTACTTTTAGAATACCTTAAAAATGTACAGTGCAGAAATACAATCAAGTAATGCACTACAGCACACACTGCATTACAGAACACAAAAACCTGGTGGAGGCCTTCCTCTCTTTTCTTTTTTTTTCTCTTGGTGTTAATACTCCTGAAGAACTTAACTGAGATTTCTCACATCTAAACTTCACAAGCATAGGGATTTTTCACAGGGAAGCACAAATGATCAGGTGGCAGCCAAGAGAATGGTAGTATATATTGTACAAATGAATAATGACATTTGTGTTTCATTTATTGGTAGGACCCCTGGGTAATTTTTAATTTTAAATTCTCAGGTATCCTAAAATTGTGAAACCTAAAAGATTACAATGTGTAAGACAGACCATGGCTATGTGCAAGTAAAGGAAAATATACTATAAAAGGATACTATAAAATGCATGCTTAAAGTTTCTACTTTGATCAAATAATTGCAAAAATATTAGGTGTTACTTTCTTAAGTCCTAAATACATTCATCTAAGTATATGTAAGAAAAATCAGTAAATATGAATGAGTGGCTACCCAGCATGTGATTTGTCTCTGCAGTCTACTATAATCAGCTATTTCTGTTGGACTTTGCCAATCTTATTTTTACACTAGGTTTTTCTTCAGCACTTGCAAAGGCCAGTGTAGCAGCGAGTGCAGCAGCGACGTGATCGTGTCCAGGGAACCCACAGCCGACGGTGGGGAAAGGAGATGAGACAAGTCTCTCTGTTGCTTAGCATGAGAAACTGTTTTATTTCCTCCCCCCCGACCCCGTGCCAGGGGGAGCAGGGGAGCCCGAGAGCCTGAGCAAAGCCCAGAGACCCGAGAGCTGAGGGGCTGCAGACCCAGGGACGAGGGGTTTATTAGGTGTCTCATGGGAGGAGTCTTAAAATCAGATTACAGCCTCCTCAGAACGGGAAGGCTTCACAGGCCAGGACTGTGGAAAGATCTTTCTTATGTATAAGAAATGTATAAGGTTCCTTTCAAAACTGAATGATGATACTTCCATATAAATGGGAAAGAGTACATATAAACACAGTGGAAATCCCCGTCAAAGAAGTTTTACCATAGACCGTGAATAAAACTGCGTTGCTTACTGTGCTTTATTTCACTGCTCAGAAGAAAGTTAGGATATGATTTTTTCAACAAAATCTGCAAGCCTAAATAATATGAAGCCAAAATAAAGAAAATAAATAGTGAAAAGTCAGATAGCAAGAGGTGAAAGACTGACAATTCTTAAACACAATGGATTTCTTATTTATATTTTATTCCACTTGACCCTTGACAGAACCAGTTCTCCCCTTCACACATATTCTTAATGCCTTTCCACATTACTTGGAGTTAAAATGGTACAGCTGGACAGCTTGTTAGAGATTGCTTAATGCACTTGGAAGGCATATAGTAAAAGAACCAATATCCATGAACATACACTTCATAATCATATATTCTATTATAAATTTAATTCCAGCTGAGGGAACATGAAGTCCAGCAATTTAGTCAGCTAATGGAAGGAGCCCTATGCTTTCTGACACTGTTTGCAATGTAACATACCATCTACCAGCTACACTCACCAGTTATAAATATCTCTGAATTAGATAATGCACATTAATTCTTTAGAAGGTGTAGTGTAGCACTTAACTTTTCTCTCAGTACTGCCTCAGACTACAACAATAATTCTTCAAAGTGCCAATGTATTCTTTAAAACATTCAAACTTCTCCAGCAAGAATTGAAAAAAATCTTTTCAATGCATATTATTACTGATTTTTTGATTACTTGGATATTTTATGTCCATATTCTGATGCATTGCTTTGCAGATCTTATTTTCCTTTGATTAACTGTTTCCTTTCAAAAAAAAACAATGAGAAAGTTTTAATATCAGTGGTTTTTACATATTTCTTCACTGTTACTGCATCCATGAAACTCCACATGAATTTCCATTTTATGCTATGAAGGTCAACAAAAGATGAATGGAGAATCATCCTTAGATGCAAGATTCAAAGTGTCAAATCTGTTTCAGTCTGCAGCTGATTTCTGTGAATTACAAAGAGAAATTCCTCCACTTTACGTTTGTTTGTTTTCATATGTGGTGCAAGCCAGAAAACATTCTTGTATGCATTCAAAAATTCCTTATGAACATTTACCAGATAAGTAGAAATATCATTCATAATTGATGATCAAAATGACAAACAAGATCACTTTCTCCCTTTCCAATGAGACACAGTTACATCACTAAGAGAAATATTATTGTATGTGAAAAAATATTTCTTAAGAGAATATAGATGCTTTTTTCTGACCTTTTTCATTCAAAGTAAAATGTATGACTTTTAAAAGAGAGCCTTGCAAAGTGATTTAAGTAGGCTTTGGAAAGGTTTGAATATAACCTAACCAAAACCAACTGAATTTTTCTTATTCTCCTGCAAAACGAATCAACAGAATTAAATTTCCAGTGAATTTTGATTCTTTTTAACATGTGTACTAAGGTAAATAGGGAGAGAAGCATACAAATACCCAAACTAGAAATTTTCCAAGATTTTTCAGCCTTATCTGACCTTGGTATTCCTTGTCCTGCTGATCAGAAGGATTAGTCAAACTTCATTTTGACAAAGAGACTGACATATTGTTTCTATAGCAAAGATTAATACCTACAATTGATGGTATTGTCACTGTAAACTGTTGCCATCCAGACCATTCCTCATATCCAGAGGCATATTTCAAGTGTTTATTTTGCAATAAAAGACCCTTTAAAACACTGTATCATCTATGAGTAATGATGCTTCTTAGACTCTACAAAGAAAAGTAATATCTCCAATGTTTGATTCTGGGAAATCATACAAAAGAAAAAAGGGAGGGAAATGGTTAAATACACAAATTCATAAGGAATCTTTTATTTCACAAATATATTTAGCATTTTCTCAATCACAGATACAATTGAAATTGTAGCCTTTAATTTTGAATAAATCCTATTGTAATAATTTGGAGGCTAAGATTATTAGCTCTTCAAATCTACATATTGTTTTGAAATCACTGAGACGACTGCAGAAGTTTACACAGTAGCAAAACAATGTAATCAAGAGAGAGTTAGTGGAATAGTGACACAAAGAGTATGAGGGACAATGGGGTGGAGCAGAAATCTGGGCATCCACACTGGATGTTTGTGCAGGTGGTGTGGCTATTCATTAGTCTATTCATCAGTAGGATGCCTAAAAGCAGAATCAAGGTTCATATAATATGCAGATTTTGAACAAAAATTATAGAATTCCCATATAATGTCTATATTTCTGAAATTTTTGCCATTGAAAGGGATTATTAAGGCCCATGTGAATTTGAATTGGGCCTACATAGTTTCAAGCATATGAGCACTAGAGAAGCAGAATAGAATTGCTGTATGGGTTGCAAAACAATTGCAATACATCTCAGGTATCAAAAGGCAGAAAAGTTTTCATACCTTTAACAAATACCAATTGTATTTGATTTGCTATACCAAATTTCCATCAGTTATACCCACGTAATCCTATAGTGACTGGTGTTTGTTGGAACCAGCAGGGTCACACAAAAACATCCAGTAAACAATATTAACAGAACATGTTAATAAAAATCATAATCTCTTCTCAATTCATGAATTGAGAAAGATATATTGACTGAATATAAAAGATGACTGACATTTAGTGGGTCCCTTAGAGCCTTAATGTCCCCATGACTGCAAAGTACAGCCTTGACTGAAGGAAATGTATGTTTCACCTCTTGAAACTTTAAAAGCTATCAGCAGGAGGAAGCTGAAAGGCTTTTATAAAACTCTCTGTATTCATTGAGAACACATTGTTTGTTATCTTAATGGTATCTATGAAACACTGTGAATAACTATCTATCCCTATTAAATCTATTTTCATATTTCTTCTCTCTCCTGCTCTCTCAACTCAATTTGGAGAAGTTGATGAGGCTGAATAAAGACTGTAATAACAGGATTTAATGGATATAGTATCTGTAGGTAGACAAGGTCATAAGTGTTGGGTAAGCAGCAGCAAAGGCAAAGGAAAGAAGCATGGTCTTAAATCAAAACCTTTCACAAAGCTATTGTTAGTTAATATCCTCAGAAATGGACTCAATTCCTTCTAGGGTGAAATTCTTTGCTCACAGAGAAAAAGATTAGATTGTTAGTTCTGTGATCTTTTTCCTTTAATTGTTCATTGCTTGTTTTGCTTAGATGTTGAAGCTCTATAAAGGCACAGATTAAGAAGACCAGCTCTGCAACTAATTTTCCATGGTTACAGAGGAATTTATGTTTCTAAATCCTTTGGTAAATCTGTGATTTTATAGAACCATAGAATAGTTTGGCTTGGAAGGGACCTTTAAAGGTCACCCAGTCCTACCCTCCTGCAGTGAGCAGAGACATCTTCAACAGGATCAGGTTGCTCAGAGCCCCACTCAATCTGGCTTTGAATATTTTCAGGGACGGGACACCTACCACATCTCTGGGCACTCCATTCCAGTGTTCCACCATCCTCATTGTAAAAAAAAAATTCCTTATATCTAGTCTAAATCAGCCATCTTTTAGCTTAAAATCATTGCCCCTCATCCTATACAACAGGCCCTGATAAAAGGTTTAAACTGTGGCTAAACAAACTTTCCACAGGAGAATGCAGTGCAGTGTGGAAGTTGGATGATGTCAGCTGTAAGCAGTGCTGTCAACTTGGCATGTGACATTTGTTTTAATACATGGATTTGAGTATCTTATATTTTAGGTGATTGAGTAATCATGACTTTTCCTGAGAAATAAATTTCTAGTGAATGTTTGTGTTTTTAATTTCTTAACCTGTCATATGGAAATATCAATAGAACTTAGAATCCATCACGTCCAAGAATAAAGCTCTCATATTTGGTCAAGTTCTTTTACTGATAGTGCTACTAAAACAATAGTAATAATTTGCCCAATTACAAATATACCTATTTTCATGTATAGCCATTTTTCTTCTCCTGCTCTTCTTTTCCTTCCTCTTCTAGCTCACAAACATTAATCTTCATTTCTTCCTGCAAAGCCTTGAACCAATGCTGTTCTTGAGCCAGACTCTTCTTTCTCTTCCCTGCTACAGTTACTTCATCCATGTCTATCTTCCTTCCAGCCCTCAATGATTGTTGCATTCTCCCTTCCACCTCCTAGCTCTTTCCCAGACCTTTTCCACCCCCTCACAATTTTCTCTCCTCTTTCAGCTGAGGATGTTCTGCTCCTAAATTCTGAGAAATTCAAGTTTTTGGTGTAAGTTTTGTTTTCATGTATCTCAAAAATATAATAAAAAAGGCACATATTTGGTCAATATTCACTTAACTCAAAAGTTTGTAATTCAGCATTAGCTGTGCAAGTGAGCTCAGTGAAAACCCACTAAAAACATTGGGTTATTAGCCCATCTTAGCAGTAAGAGTTATCAACACAAGGACTAAAGTGAACCTATATTCATTAGAATAAAATCAGAACTAAGAATTACAGTCAAATAATATATGGATTTAAGGGAGAAGCGATTAAGTGAAGGGAAAAGAATTATGTTTGATGTAAGCATCAATAAGAAGGGATCAAACAAAACATTTGAATCATAACCTCCTAATAAAACATTCACTCAATTTTGAGTGTGTACTTTGCAAACATATAATATCCTACTCGGCATTTTTGGTTGATTAATTCTCTCCAGGTGTAAGTCAGGCACTTTCACTTACACACTTCAATACCTATATTCATCAGTCAAGGCATTACATAATTTTTTTCCCTACCATTTTCAGCTTCCAAAAGCTGGACTGAATATATGGGTATACAACAGAGGGGTAAAACATCCTCCCAGTCTGTTTATTACAGTAACTAGAGATAATACAGTAGCACCGCATAATAATAATGAAACAGATCCTTTGCCGGTCTAGTGATTTCATGAGCAAGGTTGATTGCTGGCTGATGTTCTGGTTCTATATTTGATTAGTGACTCACTCACCCCTAGTGAAGACATCAACTTGCTGCACAAAACAAATAAAAAGAGGAACAGTATTTCCAGTGTATTGAGGAACAAGCAAGACTTCCTCTATTGAGCAAGACTACCCCTGTGTATTTGAATTTTCTGGCAGAACAATCAGCCAAAAAATGGTGCGTCCTCATGACATGTGGGTGAAATCAACAGGAAATCTGAATCATCAGTTAAAAAGTTCTTTTATTTAGTTGGTGGGTTTGATTGTTTACTTTTCAGGTTTGTTTTTTTTTTTCCTACCATGTACCAGATACATGATTTTCTTACTCTGACAAGATACTTCTGTATCCTGATTAATTCAGAACAAAGGAAATATTTAATATTCTTGCAGGGACACTGCAGAATGGATTTTTTTTCTTTTGTGTCCTTTTTCCCCTAAGACTGAGTGCAACACTACAACCTGCTAACTTCCCAACTGCTACAAGTGTTTACTGCACAGTCCAAAAAACTTCCTAAGGTCCTTAAATTTGCTAGGTTTCTGAGCACTCTGAATGCTGAGGTTAAACTACCTCCCACTTGCACTATTTAAGGCTATTTCATTATAAATCAGAAAATTTCACAATAAACTTCAATCAGCCACAACACTCCAAATGTTTCTGCAGTTTAGAATGAAAACCAATCTGAGGTACATAATGTGTATTTTGGTCTCATGTATTTCACCATTAATGATTTAACTATTAAATGCTCTCACTTTTTAAATAGAGATGGATGATCTTTTTCTAATATTGACAGTGATTTCTTATATCTGCCCATTATTACTGGCAATACATTAAACAGTTAATCAGATTATTTCCTTCATCATCATGAATATTTGAATTCTGAATAGAGCTGATTTTTCTTTTCAGTCAAGGACTATATGTGTAAGAGGAAAAGCAACACAAAATTGACATAGGATCCATTATTTTAAGTTTTTATCCCTGCAGGCTTAGGTGTTTCTTCTTATTGTGAAGAAACAAATATCACTTAATTTAATTTAAAAAGATATTTTTATGTTATATTCTTTTCTGTAAGAACAAGGGAGCAAGCCATACTCACAAAAATGAAAATAGCTTAAAAAAATAATTCTAATATAGAATACTCCAAGATCAAAGGAAGAAACCCTGCTAGTTTCCAAACATACCAGAGTCAAGTAGCCTGCCTTGCAATGATGAACCAGACATAGAACTCATCAGAAGACTAAAGTTATTAACAAAACTGAGATACCACCAAATGACTTGACAGCAAGAGAAGTCAAAAGGAAAAAGACTGTACTTTTTAAACACTAGATAGTTTTTAATTTTAATAATTTGTGAAAAGTTAGCCATGGAAGTCATAAATTTTACATTAGGAGCTTTGAAAGTGTTCCTTTTTTAAATCACTATTCAGCAAAGTAAAATGTCTTCAGACAAAGAGAAGAAAGTAGATATATTTAAGCAGCTTCTAGGAACATTAAGTGAGAGTGTCAGAAACATGGAAAGGTGACAATTTTGAATGTGTTGGGAAAATGAAGGAGTTTACATTCACATAAATAGCTCTAGGCTTTATGTAAGTAAACTTTGCCTGTATATACCTAATAAAACACATTCGTTGGTAAAGACTTCTAAACCTTTCCACAATACTTTTGTCTATGAGAACTATCACAACAGATAGTCACAAATGCCCCCTCAAAATGGTCCCTGTTAAATAAATCTATTACTACACCTCTAAACTGAAGCCTATACAACATTGTACTATGATTCTATGTGACAAACAGTATATGCTGCTTTAATCATACAAAAATAGTATTTTAGCAGAAAGCTTATTTTGCACAGTTTTGTCTTTGAGTTCGTTTTTTCTTCAGCTCATGAGTCTTTCAATCCTTAAGGCTTTTTGTAAAAAAATAAAGATCAACAGATTTGGTGCACATGATGACATGTAATATTAATATAAGTGAGATATCTAATATACAACAGTTTAATTACTGCAGTAAATGTAGATCTATGCTGCTATAAAAAAGAAGACAGGAAGTATTGGGGAAATTACAAGATAATCCACCCCAGCCAGTGTCCAGTGTTAGATATACCCGTCTCTTTCTTGTCGCCTTGCAAAATAGAGTGTTTGTCTTTAAGATTATGCAGTCAGAAAATTACAAATCAGGATAAAGGATGCCATTTATAGCCCTGCTTGACAACTGATGGGTTCTGTTTGTGTTTAATTTAATCCCTTCTACCTCTGAATAGACTAATATGGGGATCCTAGCAAAAATAAAACTTATCAAAGCAGAACTTTCCACGTCTTCAGGGAACAAGCATCGAACTAGTATCTCTTATTTAAATCATCTTCAAAACCACACACAGCTGTTTCCCCTGATTTGAATACTATCAGCTTCCACTATATGTCATCAAATAACTGACATCTAGTAGCGCTTTCAGTTGCTTTATTCAAAGATTAATTGGGGTTTTTTTTAGAAATCACTATTGAAAACATCCTTGCTGGAGCACAACTGAGCTGTGCCTGAGCTATTCGTCAGCTCACTTTGGTACACAAACCAGAGACCTGGACAGGGTCGATGTGTGCAAGGCTCTCACTGGGACTTTGGAGTAGGATATTTATCAGATTTCTGCATCTAGACACATGGATTACATAGACTTCCTACTCTGGTTAGGGCCAGTGGACTTCATGTTAAGAATTTCAAGAAAAATATTATTTTGCTTATTATCCATTTCCAAAACCATATTTAAGATGATTTATTTCAACAATGTGTGATCACTACTACTTTTACCTTCTTATATCTTTCCTATCCCTGCACAACTCTTTTAAAACTCTCAAAAGTTGAATTATAAAAGTAAAATCTTCTAGCAATTTAATTAAAGACAGACTGACTTTTTAAAGTCTGGTAAAAAAAAACCCTACAACCTGGTTCAAAATCTACAACTGTGGGCTTTTTTTCTTTTTTTGTTTTTCCTATCATACAAATTTTATCAGAATAAAATGCAGACCATTCAGAGAACATACTTTTCTCATGCAACAGAGCATATCTGCTACAGAATTTTTTTTTCTACATTCTTCTCAAGTCATGTGTTTTTTCTGGCATTTCAAAGTTATAAAACTAGCAGAAATAGCAGCTACTAACAAAGATCTTTCTGTGTTCTTTCCTTAGATTTATTTTATAATCCTCAATGGTTCAGTACAGTAACGCTTCTTTATTACATCGCTCAAAAAAAGCAAAAGAATAATTTTGCACCTTCTGTAATCCTCACTAGAAAGGCTAGTTTCTTTTTCCTTATAGTTTTGCCCTCTTCACCACAGATTTTTGTCAAGGGAACAACCTGACCTAGTGGTTAGAAATTCTTCCCTGTGATGGTGGTGAGGCCCTGGCACAGGTTGCCCAGAGAAGCTGTGGCTGCCTCATCCCTGGAAGTGTTCAAGACCAGGTTGGATGGGGCTTTGAGCAACCTGGTCTAGGGGAAGGTGTCCCTGCCCCCGTTAGAGGGGCTGGAATGAGAAGATCTTTAAGGTCCTTTACAATCCAAGCCTGTCTATGATTCTATGATCACCTTCGTCTTCTGTGGGACTCAGTTGTATGTGCTGAGATTAAACACAACTCCAAAGTTCTAGAAGAGTAGTTCCTAGGCTCTTGAGGGGTTTAGACACTGTGTCAATGAAATACTCTCTTCAATGAAGGACAGCTGAAAGGTATGAAAAGGACTCCTCCCACATGAGAACTTCAAAAGCTGTCTTTTCTTAGGAACAAAACTTAGCCCTCCTTAGTGAAGATGCTTATAAAATGAAATGTTTTAAAACAATATCTTCCATTAAAAACACTGCACTTAAATTAATTTTTCAGATGGAAGAGATTCAGTAAACTTTATCTCTTAAAAATATTTCTTTACACAGGAATTTCCATCTAATTATAATTATTTTTTCTGAATAAGAGCCACAGGATTTTGCTACTGAACAGTTGTTTCTATTAAGGAACCATATTTTAAAACTGTTTTTCAATCAATCCTTCATTTAGTGCTTCAAATTCATGCCTAAATTACAAGCAAATGAGTAATCCCAGGGAAGCTAGTGGCATTCTAAAGATGTTTCAGATTAAGTATCTGTATAAACATCTTACTCACTGAGACCCCAAAAGTGAAATATAAAGAATTTTTTCAGCGGTTTTCAGATACCTATATGTGATTTAGAGAAATCATAAAGGCCTGCCATTGTCCCGCCTGACCAAGCATCCTCCCAAGGCAGTGATAGATACAGTGAATTCCTTTCCAATTACATTTGAAGATATGCCCATTAGCATTTACACAGTTCATTTCTAAAAGATCATGATTTAACCCAGTGTTAAATGTGAGACAATAGCAGCAGTGCTAATGTATTACAGCATTTATCTCTTTTTAGAGCAACTGTAGTGGTTTTATTATTTCTCGTGCCTCATCCAGGGCACACAGGCATTGTTCAGAATTTATTTACACCATCCAATAAGCAATTGCTCTGGAATTGACTGCTCAGGAGACTTGTCTGCCCACTGGAAATGCCAGGCACCTCCCAAGACAGGAGAGCAATGACAGTGAAAATAAAATAGTCCAGCAATGATACAGAATAGGAAGACTGAGTGAATGAGTGTTCTTCCTGAATTCAAAACTAAGTCAGATTAAATTTTAGTTTCAGAAACCCTAAGATTCATATTTGTAATTTTCTTTAGTTCTGGCTTGAGCAGATACATTTAGAGTAAATTGACAAAATAAAATTAGGTCAACTTTTTGATTTATATAAATAAGAACTGTAAATTCCCACAGAAGATGGATATTAGTGATGTCTGGGTTTGTTGGTTTTGGTTTCTTTTTAAATCTAGACCAATCTAACAGTCCTCACACCTTTACACGATCTGATTCCAATTCAAATCAGAAGAACGAGAATTAAATGGATAAACAAACTCTCAATGTCTATTTGCCATGGTGTATATAACCAATATGCATACTTAAGCTACATCTATCAATGTATATAGCATTCATATACAGAAAACCCCCAGTTTGTTGGTGATTGTATTTCAACTGATTACTTCGGAGAAATTTCAATATGAAATTTACAATAAAATATTTAAAAGAGTGAAAAAATAGAAAATATTAAGAAAATGTCTTGTATGAGAAGAAATATTGAAAATGCAGTTGTATATATTTTACACCACAAAATTCATATGAAGTTCAATACTTTACTAAAAGATAAATAAATTATAATGATTCTTTCATTGTTATCCATTCCATTTCTTTAAGACTAGTGCTCGTTTAAATACATAAACTGTAAATAGTGAAGGTCACTGTTGTACCAGAGGGACAGTGAGATCAATAGAATCCTAGAAGGTATCTTAAACTGAAACATATGGCATCAGACCTGCTCTAGTTTTTTCAAAGGGTTGAAGGATTCTCTATAGGAATTTGAATCCTATTCCAGTCCTTTTTAAATCTTTTTTTTTTGTTTGTTTCTTTGTCGTTAAAATGTTGATAAATATCTTCACATATCTCTAAATATCTATTACCTAATTTACATTGTGTACTACTTTATGCACGCTATGGTGTGTAAAGTGGGATAGACAATTCACCTTTCTGCAGGCTGATTCATTCTATGTGCTTCTCTAGTGAAATTAAAGTATTAGTGCAATGTTATTTATCTTAGTGGTAAGGGATTTTCTGTACTTTAAAGAATTTTATTTCTCTTGTTTTTGTTCCTAAGATATCTCTAATGACACCTCAACATCCTTCAGCATCCCTCCTCCTAACCCTAATCCTTCAGCATTAGGAAGTGTAAACATTAAACAAAGTAGTTTAGGTAGTAACAAAACAGAGGTGTATAGACAGTGTGCAGAACACTGCATTAAAGCTAACTGGTGTTTTCAGAGCAGTAGATTATTAGAAATGCATATATAAATGTAATTCTGTCCAAAGAAAAGAAACCCAGCATATTCGAAGCAAATTTTAACCTATGTAAAAAAATTGTTTCTAAAGATAAAAATTGTAACTGTATCCATCTTACCCCCAAAGTGACTTCTGGTGTATGTTAAATAAATTGTTAAATAAATGTTAAACCTTCTTTTAATACAATTTTATAAGTATGTTTACACCAAAGCTGTGCTCACATAAATATTTCAAAATTAAAGAAAAGAATAGGTCTTATGTCTGGAAATGTATTTGTTCTCTCATCATTTCTATTCATAAGTAAAGATCCCCACAGGAACAGAGTTTCTAGAAAAGAGGAGTATGACCTGAGGATGTGAAGTTGATACAAACCAGAGAGTGACTGTGCAATCCTGGACTCAAAGAATGGTTTGTGTTGGAACAGACCTTTAAGTTCATCTTGTTCCAACCCCCTGCCACGGGCAGGGAGAGCTTCCACTAAGCCAGGTTGCTCAGAGCTCCATCCAACTTTGACTTTAACACTTTCATGGATGGGTCATCTACAACTTCCCTGGATATCCTATTCTGGGGATAAATAGACAGTTCAACCAATCCAAAAATCACAAGATCTGATTATATATAAACAGGAAAATCTTGAGGAAAAAGGAAAAGATTTCCAGCTTCTGTTCAAATAAACTTCAAAGGTAAATGCAAATTCCAGTATGTAAGGCCATAGGAAAGGAGCCAATGGGACTGAAAAAGCTTTCCCAACATCAGTTGAATGCAGATATCTTGACTGATGGCTTGTTTTAAATACAAGTGAATAATACCAGAGGTTTTTGCCTGTTCTCAGACGCCTTAACATCAGTTTTCTGAGTCTCCAATGCTGCTTTATTGTTAACTAATTTTTAAAACCAGCAAATTTCTCTAACTCATCAAAGTTTGTTCTCTCCTCTTCCTCCTTTACCCCAGAAGGTCTTGTAAACTGAATGATTGATGCCAAGACAGGGAAGTGTGTTTTTATTCTAAATGCCAGATTTACAAGTTCTGTGTACTTATTCATGGATACTTTCATCTCTCCATGCTAAATGGGATTATTTTATACTTCAAAGCTTGTATATCTTTCTTTGAAAAAAAAAAAACCAACAAAAAAGAAAACCAAATTCTTATATTCTTTCACATATATATATGGGAAAGCTTGATGTTAAATTTCACAGAAATGTATGGCCAAGTATGACCTTATTTTAGAAAACAAATTTCAGTTTTACATATTTTTTATGTAAATAAAGTCTAGTGCATGATTTTTTTTGTCTCTGTCCTAAGCCTATTTATGATATTAACTGACTTTTTAATAATCTTCCAAGTTGATAAGCCTTAAATATATACTGGATTCTTAAAAGCATTAAACTGTTGACTAAAAGGCATGAACTACCAGCTAAGAAGCTGTCTTTTAGGTACAAATATACGATCCTTTTTGCCTGACAATTCTGTTTCAATACATCTGAAAAAATCAGTTTTGGTCAGACAAATCCTGGAGACATGCATTAAACCTAAGATATGTGTACCAAAGATATGTTCCAAATCCATTTTTTAATCAAATAAACAAATAAAGTCAAATATTCCATCTGTCTCTGCCTGCAGATTTTATGAATGAACTAAAAAAAAGCCAAAACTTAAGGATAAACAGGTTTAGAAAGTGAGTTAAGTCTATGTAATCTTCATGGTAACTGGGTCGTCCTACTAATTCACTAAAATGTGTATTTATACAGAGGATAAACTACAAGCCAAAAATTTTAAAATGTTCCATCACAAATATAAAACCCAAAAGCATTTTGCAAAAGCGTTTAAAATGTCAGAAAATCAATTCAACTTTTTCACTGCAGTCGTGATTATCATGAAGAATGAGTGGGGTTGACTGAAGTTCTGCTGTTATTGAATAATGTTCTGATGTAATTAAAGAACTTGTATTGGTGGCAGACCTAAGGAAGGCATTGTATCCCTTCGGATTTGCATCAGCAGGATGAATCTGAGAGAATTCATTAGTATTAATATACTGTGTGATCATACAGCTGGAAAAAGCAATCATCCACAGTCTCTCATGCCATAAGCCTCATTGGATGCCCCTGAGTCATAGCAAATTTTTGAAGAGTAGGAGTGTTTGGCTGCTTATCAGATATAGTGGAATATTTAGTTTAGAGCTGAGCTAGTCAGTGGATGCTACGGCAAAAAAGCGTTGGAAGACAGCGTTCATTTGACAGTTCCTCTGTTAGATACATTTTCTCAGCCCCCTTAATATTGTTTCTAGTCTCTCCAGAGACTCACTATTTTGAACAAAGGAGAATGATTTCTAATCAAAAATTTTTATATAGAATATGTTTCTTACTGAGAAAAAATGGCCAGGAAGATGTTTCCCTGAGGTCCTCAGGACTCCTTTGAAACAAGTGCTGTTCTGGTTACCCTAATCCAAACTCTGTGGGGTTTACCTGCCCAGCCAGAACATGCAGTCCCTGAGCTGGTCCAGGCTTTTGGGATTTGCCCACTACACATGCCTATGACAGAGCCAGGCTTTCCTCGACCAGCTGCTGAACACCAGGCACTGTACATTAAAGAACCTCAGATGACAATCAGCAGCCACATTACAGTATACTTGGCTAAAAAACAAGCTTACAACCAAAATTAAGGTTGTTCTTTTCCACAGAGGTATTTGTGTCTTTTCCTAGTGCTATCATCGCATATAGAATATCACCCCATGTTATCATATATATTTGTTTTAATTCAGTCATTTCCTTAAATTACACTGGCCAAACATGTCAGTGAGGTTTCTCAATGCACCAGTGCCTCTGGGATATTTGTTTACAGCATGCCAACAGCATCTTACAACATGTAAGTGTCAGAGAAAATATAAGTGTCAGTGTCTACATCTTCATTTCACTTCACAATGTAGTGAAATATTGCCTAACATTTTTTATGCATGGTATCTTGCAAAGACCAGAAGGGAACACAGCACATATATGTGGAGCCAAAAAATGTATTGTTAATCAAATTCACGTTTTAACAGTTTAAAAGTGTGTATTATGATATATAGAAAATTTCAACTGCAATACCTTTTTTTTTTTTTTTGGTTTAAAACCCAACCTAACCTAACATCTACCAATTTTCCTTGGTATTGTGCTCACCCTTCCAATGTTCCCTCCATTCTATACTTGACATGTTTTGCTATTTCTTACACCAACATTCTCCCTAACTCCTTGCCAACATTTTCCCTAACTCCTTGGAACCCAGCTCAGGGCAAGGGCATCCCAGCTACTCCCTGGGACCTGCATGGGTAGGGAAGCCAACAGCCTATCACCTTTCTGCTGGTAATGGCAAATGACATCAACACCACTCTAACTAGTAAATTAGTTAATGTTTATATAATATTAGGACACTTCTGGTTCCTGTTCGCAGTCTTAGCATAAAAAAAAAAAAGCAAAACTAAATAAAAAAATCTATTTTTGTCCTATGAATAAAAATAACAACAATATATTTTTTCATAATGTAATGACTCCTGAATATCAAGTAGGGCAATTATTACTCTAGCGTCTCTTAAAAATTACTTCGAATATATTAAAACTATGTTTTCAATACCATCCATTTCAGTTGTATTTTTAAGAATTTATGATGGGTTTAGACCTGTAGAAGAGATTGGTGGAATACTGGAGTAGAATCTGGCCATAGAGTGTTTTCTACTAATGATGATTTATGGTGAAAATAGAATGAAGTTATATATTCCTTTGAAATTCTTCTGTGTTATAATATGAAATAATTTAAAGACATAGTGAAATACACATCATGCAATATGTTTTCCAGATTTGTTAGAAGGGAATAGCCCTTGCACTGATAATTACAGACAAAACTGGTGCCTTCATGAGTCTTAACAAGGGAATTGTTGAATATTTGCTTAAGTGCCAATTAATTACCTATTTTTTATTTTATTACCTATTTAAAGAAACATTAATTATAACCAAGTAACCTCTTTATTGCATTGTCACACGAGGCTAAAAGCTAAAGACCTCCTATGGAAACAAAATTAATACATTGCCTGAGTCACAACACATGTCCAAAGGATTAGCTATTAAAATTTCTTCTGGGACTGTCAAGGTAGAATAAACATTTGCAAATAGGAAAGCAAATAAATCACATGTACCAGCAAAAGGATAGAGGATTCAATTGCATTAATATAAGTTGAGGAAGATTCTTAAACAAGGCAGCCTCACTCTTTACCTTCCCACCACCACAAAGAAAGAAAAATATACTGAATACTACAAGCTCAACATGTGGAAGACAAGCATTTTGAATTATGTATTGTTCAGATCCATACTCACAGCCTTCACTCACACTGCTGATACTTTCTTAGTTTGCATATTTTTAATATGAGAATCATAAAATCATGGGTTTTTCTGTGATTTTACTAGAGAACCATGACAAAATTTTCAATGCAACATGGCTCATACTTGAAAAGATCAAAAACCAAATTAATATTATGTGTTTTGCTGTCTTTACCATGTGTATTACAACTCCCATAAATGCTAATGGTACTTACCACTTACTTCAACCACCAGGTTGAAAGAAGGTTGGTTGTCCAGCAAGAATCTTTGAAAAATTAAGTGAGATTAATAGTTTGACAATAACATGAAATATATATTTACAGAGCCATACGGGCATAATTAAAGGGGAAAAATTAAAATTCTGAATTAATTCAGCATACCTACTTGGCATTGTTATCTATGAGTTTTATTTAATACTGAAATTGTATTTATGCTCATTTCATGTCCATTATGGACAAAGTTGTATTATTGCCCCAGAGTAGGTATTTTATGTTTGATATTATTGGGAAACAGAACAGATCAATGTTGAATAATATGGAATTGCAGGTCTTAAGTCTTCTGATCATGTGTGCAAAAATATCAAAAGGTATTGGTGTGGTACTGTGTTGCTGGATGCTGTTAAAACCTGAAGTTTAACAAATAAATCCCCCCAAATTTTCAGCCAAAAGAAAACTTTAATATTTGCACTCAGTATTTGAAAGCCTAAATATTTAAAAGCTCTTCAGAATAATTAAACAGAAACATATTTTCTTTCATCTTAAACACAAAAGAGTTGGTTTTGATAGCCACAAGAATAAATAAAGTGAGAAATGGCTTTAAAGAATGACTTTTTAAATATTATTGTCATATTCAAGATGCTAAAAATAAAGTGACCATAGCCTTTCTTACTGAAGTAAGTTAATGTTTATCACTACTTTTGATTACATCAGATTTCCTGTGAATTATAAATTTAGCCTGCTCAAAGAGAATCAGGCTTAGAAATGCCAGTACAATTAATATAGCATGGCTTTTAAAAATCCATTCAACAGTGTACTTGTACTAAGCTACTAAATCATTATTTATGAAGCTATCTCTGTTCAGTTGAATATAATGAATATATTTTCCATCAAAAAAGATGAATAACTGAACATTTTTCATTAAATGGGAAAAACCTGAGGGAGCAAATGGAACTCATCCTCCCTATGCAGTTTCATAGTGGGTTGGGTGAAATTCAAGGGCAAACACACTTGTAATACAGAGGGATGCAGCAGAATAGTTGCACAGTGTATTTACTGCACTCCTATCCCTCAGGAATTCTTCCTTGGAAATGGTAAAATTGTTTATAATACTAGACCATACAGGGCCAAAACAAATGAACAACTCATCACACAGTGACTATTCCCTAGTCTCGAAATTTACTATAGTAACAGTGAATGAATTGGATTTTTTTGTGTTAGAGACTATAAGAATATATTGTTGCTTTCTAACACCTTACAGATTCTCTATTTATTTCAGGAACTTATAGTATCCCCTGGAAGAAAATAAATCAGTAATTTATCAAACAAATATCAAGCAAAAAGCACTCTCAGAAAGAGTCCCTTTTTTTCTCACTAGCATATTAGCAAGTTTCTAGAGCAGACCCAGAAGTTCCTGCATGAGATCTAAAAACGTAGAATTGAAATAGATTTTCTGTCATCCCACCTACACAAATCACACTCTCTACCCCCTTATTACAAAAATTATCATCCTTTACATAAATGGGTCAAGCCTAACTTTAAAAGTTTTCTGTTACAGGCAATTCTCATAATATCTCACTACTTTGGTGGTTAAAAAATTGTCCTCAGCTGTACTCATTTCCATCTTAATTTAATTAATTTAATTTTCCTCTCTTTCCTTGTGTTAATAATGTCTTTTAATAAAGCTTCTGTTCCCTCATCTCACCTTCCCCTTACTCAATATATAACAAACGTAGAGCATCTTTCCCTCTTTTTGCTACAAGGTACCTTTTCCAACCATAAAAAAAGCTCTTTTCTGCTTATTTCTTTTACTGTGCCTGTTCCAGTCTAAAATAGCCTTTTAGGGAAAGAATTAGCTCTTCAGAATTGCAAAAATGCTTTTGACAGGGTCTTGTAAAGCTGTCAATTTGTCTTAATTTCTTCCACTCTTTGAAAGCTTGAAAATCTCTCCCAAAGTTTTGCGTATTATTGTGGTTAGACTAATACATCTTTAATTCTTTCCTATCAGTCATTATGGCCCTGTGCAGATCTGTTTTAAAATATAATATTTACTGTATGATTGCTTTAATAATTCAGTAACAGTGAAAACCTCAAACCTTGGAAAAGACCTCCAAGATCATCAAGTAAAACATTGTCAACCAGACCATGGCACTGAGCCAATTATTTCTTGACCACTTTCAGGGATGGTGACTCTACCATCTCCCTGGGCAGCCCATTCCAATGCTTGACTAGTCTTCTAGTGAAAAAAATCTTCCTGATATCCAACTTGAACTTCAATAAGGTCTCCCTCAAGCCTCCTTTTCTCCAGGCTAAACATCCCCACACAATTCTCTAGACTCTTCACCAGCTTCATTGCCCAGTGAAGTTTCTACCTCCACAGGACTGGGGATTTTTTTGGTCTTTCCTATTACTTTCCTTGTATTCAGAATCCATGCATTTGTATCTTAGTGTCACTTGGTGCCTTGTCACTGGTTTCTGAGGTACTAGCTTCAAAACCTTCCAATGTTCCCAAAGTGACTATTCCATGAGAAATGTATCCTCAAAAATCAAAACAGCGGCAAACACTCCATTTACTGATTTGGAAAGCAGGTACTAAACATGTGCAAAGCACCACTCTGGTGTAGAATCACAGAATGGCCCGAGTTGGAAAGGACCTATAAGTTCATTTAGTCCCAATCCCCCTGCCATAGGGACACCTTCACCTGGACCAGGTTGCTCAGAGCCGCAGTCCAACCTGGTCTTGGACACTTCCAGGGATGGGACAGCCACAACTTTTCTGGGCAACCTGTGCCACTGCCTCACCACCCTCAAAGGAAAGAAATTTTTTTTCCTTATATCCAATCTAAGCCTACTCTCTGTCAGTTTGAAGACATTCCCCCTTGTTCTGTCACTCCACGCCCTTGTAATTAGTCTCTCTCCATCAAACTTTCCTATAGGCACCCGTCAGGTATGCAACAAGAATTGATTGGGATAAAATTCACCAGTAAGTATTAGTTTCATCTCCACACAGTCATGTCCATATGGGTAAGATCAGCCACTCACTAGCTTGAAAATTATATCTAAGCTGAAGACAGCATTAAGATAGCATGTTCATTAGTCAGTAAGCACTTTAACTTACTGTCATCCAAATTATTTTAAGTAGCTTGAAATGTATTTACTCAAAATTAGAAACAGTTCTTCCTTTTTACTGAACACAGACATGTAAAAAGCATTATTGACCAATATAATTGCCCAGGATTTGGAAAAAGCATAAAACTGTAAGCAGAAAACAATACTATAATAATAAAGTACATCAAATTTGCAAAAAATTTTAGAAAATAAAATCTGAATAAGAGAAAACAGTAATCCAGAAACATAAAAGCAGACAGAGAGAATATGAAATGCATTCAGGTACAATTGAAGATGTTCAGAATTTGCCAAGCATTTCCTAATAAGAGGAAGGTGCCTTTTATGCCAATGCAGTTGAATATCCAGAAATGTCACAATAGGAAAAGATTTGAAGAACAAAAACAATCTATCAGCTGTCTTTAAGTTTTGATTTTCTATGTTCCATTCTTATTTTAAGAAATTCGCACCCATAATAGTACATCAGGGTAGCTGTTGTCAACACGAGTGACTTCCATTGCATCTTTTATCTTTACTGGGGTTATATTATTACTAATTCCACTTAAACATGCAACTTGTTATTAACCAAAACCAGTTCTATGACACAATTCAAACATTTTCCCTGAGGAAAAATATCATGTTTCTCCTTTTGAACTTTTCTAAGTGAAGGTTAATATGAAATAATACTTATAAAATAAGAGAAACAAGTTAAATGCTAAAGTAGTCTCATAACTCTGAGTGCCATTTATGCCTCTGCCCTAACAGTGTCTCAAATGAAAAATTCACATTATAGATATGTGACCCTCTGCAAAATCAATGCTGTGTGGTGAAATATGGAGATAAAACAATTAAATGTATGTTCTAAATGTCACTCTGATTCTACTGGTCTTTTCATAGCCTGCAATGTTTCATCTGAAAATTAAAAAAAAATATGTATCATGTTTCTGAGTTTGAAAATCAGTCTGAACTTCATCAAAGGAGACAAATAGAGCAGGAAAACACATAATTTAATGACTATTTTATGTGGTACCTTTCTAAATTCCAGGAAAAATGGAGAAATGCACATTTTTTGTGCCAGTTTAAAATATTTTTTTTTTACATCTGCACCATAACAAAAATATTGTCATTAAAAATATTATTGAGAGGAAATGAAAAGGAAATAAAATTAAAAGGGAAGGGAAG
>VXBC01012721.1:489396-515716 GCA_013399945.1 Ploceus nigricollis | reverse complement strand
GGAAGGGAAGGGAAGGGAAGGGAAGGGAAGGGAAGGGAAGGGAAGGGAAGGGAAGGGAATTCTTTCCAGATAAAACTTTTATTTGTGTGAACCAAAGGAAAAAAAGAATTCAATTTCGCGTCTTTATTTTTATTCTGTTTTTGACCACTGCTCTTGAAGAAAACAAAAGAAGGAAGAAAAAGTGAGAAATTTGAGTATGTATTCTCTTAAAATACAATTTCTGTCTGTCAGACAGCCATTTTGATTACAGTCACTATCTATAACAATATAAATGATGTATATTTATTAACTATTTCAAGTATCATGTGAAATAGTTATCCAACAGCTTGGTATAAATTTTTAAAATTTTTTTAGAGCTATGTAAAGCAACACAATTTTCCCCGTTTGATGTATTTTTACAGGTTTATATAGGAATTCATACGGAAAATGTTACTCATTCCACAAATTAAAATGCCATCTCTTCAAATGTTAAGTGCTATTATTTTTGGGCTGCATTTTCAGGGAATTAAATGGTTCTGACCATCTGAGGGCTGAAATGAAGCAGTGAACACATTCTAAGAGATTATTTATACTATTGTGGATAAAGTTTGTTTCTTAGAAAATAGGCATGGATTTTGTTCAGAATTTATTCCATAGGAAGAAGTTAACTATCATTTAGTCTTTGGATATCATTAACACTGATTGTATATGCTCAGTTCTTGTATTTCTGAATATAAACTACAGTGACTCTTAAGCTACTCATGCATCCCTCTGTCCCTTGGCCACTCAGAATTAGCTTTTCTTTAGGTACAAGCTCAGACTGACATGATGCAATTTTACATAATCTACTATGATAGTGGAATAGATTTTTAAAGTAAGTAATATTTGAGAAAGAAATGTTTATTGATTATATTGATATTTTAATATTTTTAATATTTTACTATTTTTTAGCATTGCTTTGAATATAAAATGACTGCACAATGTAGCTTACAAGTCCTTCAGATTCTTGGCAAGGAAAACCAGTGCCTCAGATAGCCCCAGCACTCCTGACCTGGACCCTTTAAAGACAGAATGTATAAAGAAAACAACTGACAGCATTCTAACTTTCAGAATTAAAGGCTTTGTTCTTGGCAATGTGCTACAATGGATTCACCCAGGTACTTATAATGTATTCTTTTAACACTAGAAGATGCCAATCACAATGAAAGAAATAGACCAAAGAAAACCAACAGTAATAAAAATCTGTGTGAAACTAAAAAATGTTTGACCTACGTGGAGCATTTCAGTATGAACTCAAGGGAGAGAAAGAACTATCAGTGGAAACACAGAAAATGAGCATACACATGCAAAATTTAGAGTTTTACCCATTCAGGTGGATGAGACTGAAAAAAAAGGGGTAGGTTTTCCCATAGCACAGAAACAACTTAATTCAAACAGATGTGTCCTACTTATGGTGTACACTATCTCCATCCCACATCAACGGAATTAAGCCATGAAAAAATAGTCAATTTAAAAATAAATTTACTTTTTAAAAACAAATATTCCTGATCCTTCACACTGAGTTGTGCATGAACAGAACTGGGCCAGTGATTTTTTTTTTGTGCACAATGGCTGAGAGCCTGAGATCCTTTGAAGTGCTAAGTGATTTCCCTTTAACTCAAAAATGAGAGAGTAGAGAGACCCTGTTGTTTGCCCAGTCCTGGCTGGCTCAGCCTTTTGTTACAAAACTTTCATACCTTTCCAGGTGTCTCAAAGTACTTAATGAAATTTTGAAAAGGCTCTCTACCTGAGTTCATACTTTTTATGATCTTAGGGAAAATTTTGTCTTCAATAATATTTCTGAAAGAGATTTAATTTGGGGATTTTATAAAGCCACTTCTAAAGGATGCAGATATTATTAGCTATTTAAACTGTTTCTAGGACAATTGCCAAAGTAGTTCTAGGGTAAAAACCTGGGTCATTTCATCCCTTAAAGAAATTATTTTGTCCTATATCAAAGTTGCTGTTTGGTGTAGAAAATGGAAATAAAGATTGTTATTAACACATAATTTTAATGCAACTAGTTAGGGAAACCATGTATTGTCTGTAAATTCTACCTGAAAGTTAAAAACACTGCCTAAAACAACTCAAAAATTTTTCTTCTCCACATATTCACTCACCTGTTTTAAAATTGTTGGTTTTGCAAATGTCAAAATCAGACGAAAAAAGCTGGATAGGAGCAGAAAGATTTTTATACCTTAACTACTACAGAATCTTCAACATTTAGGTAAGGATTTGATTTTTTAAGAAGAAATTCTGGGCCATTAGTCTAACGCTCCCCAGAATGTACAGTTTTAAGTTCAAAATAGAAAACATGATTTATTTTTAAAGGTTAAATGTGTCAAAATGTCTCCTACTATAAGAATTGCATAGGAAAGCAATGAAAGCATAAGGAAACTGTGGTAGCAGTGACAGAGAGACAAGTCTGTAATAGATAAGGAGATAAAAAGGGTGGCATCGTGGTGGATACACGCAGATTATTAAAAGAGATCAGATGGCCCAGGAGCCTGAAGATTTGATAAGGAGCTTTTCATCTCTGTTTCTGGGATCAGGATCTCACTTTTTTTTTTTGGTCTATTAACATTTTGACAGTATGTTGCAGAATGAGAAAACAGGAGAGCATCTGGGCAAGAGATCCCCCTGATTTGGTCTCATATAGCTCCATGCAGCACTTTTGGGAAGGTGGCAGCAGGGGAATGACTTTGTGCCACGTGGCTGGAAATGCAGACCTGTGCTAAGAATAAACTACTCTAAAATTAAAACAATTACATAGAGATACAACCTTTTGTGAAAGTCATAATGCTAGATTTTTTAATGTTATTTCCAGAGAGATAACCTACTAAGGAAGATAAATATGTGTTCTAAACTATGTAATTTTCTGTACATTTGGTGGAGAGCATTCACTGTCTGAGACAGGCAACATTAAAAAGGTATCTTTTCTGTCTAGCTATAAACCCAGTAGTCTAATAGCCATTAGACTAGAATTGCTTAATTCTAATTGTTATTTGATGTATATCTGATTTCTCCCTCCTTTGTTATTGATAAATCTTCACCATCTTCTGTCCCCAAACCACAGACATCAGTTTCTAGGAAACAGCTTTTCACAGACCTAAAACCCATAAGTACAAGTTCTGTAACAGGAAAAAAAACAAACAAAAAATTCAGCACTGGTCAAATATGTGGCTATAAATGTCATTACACCATGTCAAATAGGAACATTGCTTAGTGTCTGCATGCTAATCTCAAGATTAATTTTGTTATACCATACAAACTCTCTGCAATTCAAAGACTTTGCTTTACCTCTTAAAGCTCTGTTCCTAAAAGATACATGTGCTACTGAAAAGTAGACCATGGTTTCCTTTCCATGGTATATGACTGAGAGGCATCCCCACAATTTAATCTTGCTTAATAAAGCGAATCAACTAAATTTTCTTGAAGAAAGTGGTATGTTCTTTGTTTCTGTCTCTCTGTATGTGTAGGAATACATGTGGACACCAAAGAATCACAGAACCACAGAATGGATTGGAAGGGACCTTAAACATCATCTATTTCCAGCCCACTGCCATAAACAGGGACACCTTCCATTGCACCAGGTTGCTCAGAGCTCCATCCAACCTGACCTTAAATACTCTGTATATCTTTCTGAGGTTGTTTCCCTGTGTTTATGTATGGGATTGATATTTAAAATTCCTCAAATGCATGTAACAACTGTATTATTAAGAAACAGATATAAAAATCTCAACGTCTATCCAATAGTTATTTTGCCAGTAATCTGCTTAAGGAAAAAACAAAGGGCACGGTCAATAGTTATTAAACAAATAAAACATGAGTAGATCACATGAAGAATATCCAAGGACTCATCTCCCAAACATAAGAACCTTTACTAGGCAAAATCAAGGAGGTCAACTATTGTGAATTAATTGTCATGGAAACAGCTGGGAAGCCAGAGGTCCCATTTCACTACATAAACTTCACTGACGTGACAGCTTAAGTATATTTTTAGAATGTCATATATTTAATTTCCTAGTAAGTACATTTAATTGCCAAACTTCAAGAAAGTGCTTTCAGTAATTTCTTTTCAGAGAAATATTTGCATTTGTGTTTGAAAGCAACTGTACTGAATAAAGCATAGACTTTGGACTTCCAAGACTTTTTTTTTTTTTTTTTTTGAAAAAATCAGCCTGATACACTTTTTTGGTCAAGACATTTTCCCAGCCCAGTTAAACAAGAATCTGTATTTTGAGATTATCATACCAGGTAGCATCGGTGTTCCCTTTACCTTATTATGTACATAACGTATTTTAATATACTAGACTGATTAAATGTATAGGAATGACAAACAGGAGCAAAATCATTGGAAATTTATTGTAAAAATGCAGGTGAACCCAGGATGGGAAGAAATGATGATGTCTGACTCTAGTTCAGAAGGCTGAATGATTTGTTTATTATATCTATATTATAATACATTAATATTTTAAATATTTTAAAGAGGATACTAAAACTACATACCTACTTTGCTAACTTACCTATCTAACTCCAACTCTAACTCTAACTAACTCTCTTGACTCTCTCCTCGAGAGAGTCCAGTCACAGGTGAATCTGATTGGCCACCACACCTAAACAATCCTCACCAGAATTCAATCAAGCAATCACCCCAGGTAAATAATTCTCCAAGCACATTCCACATGAGACGACAAGGAACAGAAATAGAAATTGTTTGCTCTTTCTTCTCTCTGTGCTCCTCTATGAAAATTTCCTGAGAGAGTGAAGAATGTGGATACTACAGAAATTCACTACTACTACACTAAACACTGGTCTTTCTAGCACAGTAATTTCCTTCCAGCAGTCACAAAGTACCACCATACTTAGATACTTAGGAGATACTTAGGAAGAGCATGTTAGGCTATGTTTCCATGCCCACACATGCTTCAGAACCCATAAGAAATGTAGGGAGAGAAGGACTGATTCCTTGATTTCTCTGTGTCTTTGTGAAGACCCCACTGAGCACAACAGCAGGAGCAGCAGTTTCTGTAGGTCTTCCCTTGTACCACCTTTCCTACACCAAAAAGAATCAAATACAGCTGCTGAAACCTTCCTCCATCAGGAATCACCACTATTTTTATTGCCCATCTCCACAGTCATGAACGCCTAGACTGAACATCCTTCAGCAGTATCCAAAGACACGGGGTGTAGCAGCAACTTCAGTGCATGTGATTCACACTACAGAGAGAGACAGCAATTGCCACCATCAGACACTCCCTCACTTCTCTGCACAGAAGGACTCTGGGAGGAGAGGAAGTGTCACTCCCAGAACTCTGAAATGGGGAAAAAGGAATGTGTCATATATGGAGCCAATAATCCATAAACAGTTCAATTAATGTCAAGTTATCAAAATTGGGAAATCTTTAGTAATAATTTTAGTTACAATTATTTCTGTTTTTCAAAAGACCTTCCTTGTATCCAACTCTTTCCCCTGGAATTTTGTTCACCCTTCTGATGTCCCTCTGCATCCTATACCATTTAGTATCATCCTTCGCCAAAAATTGGGGTGTAAAGTGGAATTTGTGACAAGCTATTGGTTACAAGGCCCTAGGTCTTTGTCATGAGGAACTGTGGTATTTATGCTGGGGTTTCCTTCTTCTCAGTCTTGGACTATTTCTCACCCAGACTTCTCCCTTGTCCCTGCTCTTAGGGAAGGGGTGCAGTCTGACCCTAGAACCCCCCATATTCCGGGGGTTGTTTATCCCACAGGGATTGCCTTCTGCATCCAGCTCAGGCCAAGCACAGCCCAGCCAATCTCTCAAAAATTCTGTAAAGTGAGTTTCAAATTAAACTCTGACCAGCTCCAAAGTGTTCTGCAATTTGGTGAATAATTGTTTGGCATTCACCTCATCTACTAGCTTCATGATTCTATAAATCTGAGACTGTGCCCTCTTAGCCTTCTCCTGTTGGAGCAAAGATCTTTCTGCCTCACAGTTTAAAACTGCTCCATCCTTTCAATCACAATCATTGCTCTTATACTTCCCTGTACCTTCTCTCTATCTTCATAAACCCCCGAGACCAGAACTGTAAGTGTTCTCAAGATGTGAATTTTCATGGCATGAAATCACAGAGAAAAAATTCTAGGAAAACTTCACTGAGAGCTGGGTATTTTTTGGGTTTTTATTTGATTTTGATTTCGTCTTTTTACACAATAAGAGTAAGAAGTAATGCCACAGCAAATTCAGTTTGGAACAAACTAAGTGTTGCACAAATCGATAGGAAAGAAAGTCTGTAAATTACTGAGTCCTAAGTCCAATTTTAATAGTAGCTCCAAAGCAAGCATCCAGCTGATATTAATATAAGTTTAGCTTAAGGTTTGTGGTTTCCCAGCACACTGAAATGGCCCCATTAACACTGTGGTGACATATGGAGAACTGGACAATATTGGCAACTGTAACTACATCCACATATTTTCCCTAGCAGAGAGATGGAGCATCTGGGCTCCTGGGGAAGTGGTTAGACTTCTTCCCAATTCAACTGACATTTTCACAAATGCCTGAACAATTGTCTCATTATGTGCAAAACCAGATACCTTTATGAAAACACTAGATTAATCACTATTCAAATACGATTCTAAATCATAGTAGAGTTGCAGCTGCTCACTTGCACCTATAAGAAAGAACAGGATGTTGGTTGCACAAAATACCCAAGACAAAAACAAGACACAGAGGTCTCTGCCAGAGATATGCATTTCTCAGCCAAAATCTATACCTGCTGCCATACTGCAATTTCTGCATAATCTGCTTCTGTTGAGGTTTCACAGGTTTACCAGGGTCTGTAGATAAGGAGATAGCTTTCTGGGAATGATTCCTTAGAATGTGGGGTTCTTTAGTTCCACCTTGTATCTCTTACTCATCAAAGCTCTCTGCAATCTTTCACTCTATTGAATTTTTTTGAGAGCTGTCTTTGCAGAGTTTGTTTAAGAATGGAAAGGGAATTGTTCTATACAGATTTCCAAAAATGGATGTCCTGAACCAGTAAATCTTGCCCCAGTTCCACATATATTAAGTTCATTAGTTGGCTAACACAGTTTTCTAGAATTACTTCTTTCCCTTGAATATCTTAAGATTATTTTGCTTCACCAATGTCTTCAAGCTTTATTCTGTCTGCATAGGTGACATTAAGAAGACCAGAAGTCATGGTAGCCAAACAATCACAGATGATTCATTTTTTTTCTTTCTTTATATTCTCCTTTTTTATAGCTTTATAAATAGCTCATTGTCTTTCATGCGAGTCTGTATTTAAATGCTCACTTCAGTAATGCCTGTTTCAAGAATATGATGAGTTTTCAGTGAGAGCTGTGAATGCAAACTACAACAACACAGCAAAAGGAACATTTCTAGTAACTCCAGGGATTCAATAGCCTTGATTTCCTGGGTGTAAAAAGTAATCATAAAACACCTGTTGCCAGATACCATTATGAATAACAGCAATATTCCTTCTACTGGCATTTTATTACTAGATTGTTTCTTGGAATAGCCCATCAGCATCTTTCTATCAGCATCAGCACAGACTTGATTAATTTCAAGACTGCCTGTCACAGAGCAGTTGATGGTTGAGGACACAGCTGGGCAATTGTATCTTTCTAACATTTTAATAACCAGACTTGCCATTAGATTGCATTTGGCCTTCAGTAACATTCAGTGAGAAATGTCTTTGGGGCATCTGTTTTACAGACTTATTGGAAAAAAGTTGCCTTTTTATGCTTACCAGGTTGTGTAGGTTGTGTAGCATTGCTTTTGAGTGGCCATTAAGATGTGACAGGATGTTCTGCAAACCATGGAAAATAAATCAACTAAAAAGTGCAAATCTATGAGAGAGAAATGTTCCTGAAGAGTTTTGTGTCACATACTTTCTTACATTTTATTTTTACTAATTATTGCCTATACCTGTCAGAACAAGAAGCAGGGGCAGCCAAATAGGACAGGCTTAAATGATAAGACTACACAGAAACTGAAAGATGCAAGTATCCTGGTTTTCTTAGCTTTTATCAGAAAAGCTGTTTCAAGATGGAATCACAGTTGGTCAGAAAACGAACTACATGACGAAATCTTTCATTCTGCATTGAAATTCATGTAACATAACAGCATTTCTGCACAGAAAACTAGAAAATTGTGCTCTATTTGATTGCATATTTTTTCCACATCTTGTGACAAAAACAGTTGAAGAATGGAGATGAAGTCCAATCATATCTTCAGTTCTTTGTGAGGATTGATATCACATTATTTAAGATATTTTTTAAGAATTAAACTATATGCAGAGAACTAAAAATTCTAAAACTCCCATAATAGGGTTGGGGAGTAGATAACCAGAGAGCTGCAGTGGGAGGAAATGACAGGAAATATACTGAAGTTCATAACAAATTCAACTTTTTCATGACAATGATTAGTTATCAAGTTCTTCAATTTGTCTTCATCCAAACTCTGTAAAAGGACATTCTTAAAAAAAAATCCCAACAACTTTTAGCCTGTAGCTTTACAAGGTGTTGCTAAACAGAACAATGGGAAATTATCTTTGACAGAGCACTGTAACTGAGATTTATTGCCTTGACTTTATTGTACTCATGATCATCCTCATTTTTTTAGGCACTGGAAGAACACCAAAAATAAACCTACGCAATGGAAAAAGAGCTTCCCCAGAAGTATAAGATTTTTAATTGGAAGATAAGGGGTATTGGATGGATCTACCATCTCAGTGAAAGACACAAAGAGATAGCAAAGCAATAATCTTTCATCACAACCATGGATATGACCTTTTTCCCCCTCTGGTCTGCTCGTGCATTGGCTACTGATGCAGATCATGACATGAGGTTCGACACAGCACTCCTCAGAGAGTTTGTCAAGAAGCTTCTGCAATGTGAGCTGTCTATTTGTCAGCCTTTCCTTCTCTTCTCCTCATCAAGTATTCATTTTTCAGAGTAGTTATGACAGATGTAAAGAGGGAGAATATATGGGGAATATCATGTTGCTGTCACTAACGCTGGGCATCATGTCATGCCTGAGAGAATTGTGCTATGCTATGTTATGAGTAAAATGTGCACCCAGGTTTTTGCTTGTAAGCTTGTTTTTTAATAAAAATCATCAATCCTGTTTTAAAAAAAAAATTATGTGAAATAGGACAGTATGCAAAACTTCCTGACTTACATTAGTATTCCAGATATGGATCAGATGAGGAGTATTAACTGAAATGAAATAAAAAATGATGATATACTCTTTCTCATAATGCATGAAATACTAGAGTAGAAAAGGAATTTATTGACTAGGAGCTATAGAACAAGCACAGAAAAATATTTTTCATGGCATGCACACCTTAGTTGTCTAATCCATTGCTCCAGAAACTTGCAGCTCAAAAGCACTGGACTAAATTAATTGAAGAAAAAAATATCCATCAAACGCTCACTCCTACACAGATTTAGGATAGCCAGGAGATTGAAGAGAAAAAAAATTAAGGAGGACAGTATCTGAGGGATGGGCTTTCATTATTGGTTTAGAATATTATCTCCAACTTTCTACAGAGCAAGAGCTAAGAAGACAAACACACAGTGTTCAAGTATATAGTGATTAAATAGATGTCAGACATATGTTTGTTGTCAATACTATTTCTAGTATATCAAATTACATATTGAAGCCACACAAATACATTTCCAAATATTATAGTTCGGGTATTTTTTTATTCATTAAAGGGATTAATAATTATAATCTTGATTCCAACAAAAGAAAACAAGAACTTTTAACTTCAGTTTGGGTATCAGTATATGTTGCTGTCATAATATATAACAGTGTAAAACAAAGTAACAAGCTAAGATACTTTTTTTGAATTATTCTACAGATATCAATGAAAATTAAAATAATCATAAAAATAACGAATATTAAAATTGGAGGTGCTCTTTTGCTTTCTCAGTTGTCTTGCTGCTGCTCAGAAGCAGATTTTTTCAAGTGTAAATGGAAGCTAACTTCTGATTGCCTGGGCATCCAAGAACTATGGATGCTCTGGGATACTTTTTTCTTTCATAGCAGTTGTATGATGAGGACTTCACTAAGAGCTGCATTTCCCTGTTGGAGAGCTGCATAAATTCTGGAAATACTAATTTGGCTGTATCAAGTTTAGATACTTGTTAAAGAGTGGAGCTCTTTAAGTTACACAGATCATGGTTTTTCCATTTGTGGCTGTGGTTTAAAAGGATGAAATAATCTTGTTCTTTTCTTTGTTAAACTATTGTAGATTTTAATAATCTAATTTGTTGGATTGCTAAAAGAAGGTAGAAAAACATTCTAAGTAGTTCCTAGTTGCAACATGAGGTTACATTATAGAGAAAGCTATAGGGAAAACTTCCAAGAAAAGCATAATTTCCCCATAGGAGCATCAGTCATGTGTTCAGTTCCTCTCACGGAAGTTGTCAAAAATCATAGCAACATGAAATCTGATGTGCTACCCTGAAATTGCTGGATAATTTCTTTTTGTTTGTTCATTGCTGTATTTCTGAACAGTAAAAGAAGACTGCACAAATGTTACTTATTTTATGTAATTTTCTTTTTTCATTTTATCAGAATAGCCCCTGCTAACCTAAAACTGAATGCAATGATTATCAGTGGGCTGCTAAATACTAATTAAAATACATTGCTGTTGTTTATCTCATCCTCCAACATTTCTTCTGCCTGTACAGCAGCTTTAGGTTAAAGCCTTCCCAATGTTTCTATAGAAGACATGACACGGGCCAATCTTAGAGATTTATTCCTGCCACTTAGGAAGAGTTTGCATAAGAGGTACTCAGCAAACGGAAGATATTTCCACTTTTATCCACGTTCTAAAGTAAGGACACTGCAACATCAGCCACTATACAAAACTTGTTAATTAAATTATTAAAAGAAACACATTTTTATTTGCAAAGAGAATCCTTATTCTGATGGTACTTCAGGTTTTGAATTTCATTTTAGACACAGGTAAAAGAGACAGAAACAGAATAATGAAACAACACTAATTCTCAGCACTACATGGGTAGATCACAAGCTATCCGCACACATGATGTGTTTTTAATCCAGACCTGCAACACCCAGTCCTATTATTCTTTGTAAGAAAGCCAGTCAAGCCAGCCACTGAAGTGGAAAATTGTATACTTTTATGTAAGACTAAGGCCTGGAAGTGTTTACTAAAAACAAACACTATGCAATCATACCTCAGGTGTTAATCAGCAGCTCTGTCATCAATGCAAGAACTCTTCACATTTGTTGTATTCACTTTTCTGCACTTTTAAATGCTGTTGCATTGGATTACTGTAAATTACAGAGATGGTTAGTAACACATTTTGCTTTTTCCTATTCCTCTACCTGACTAACCACAATCAGCAAGAATATTAATTTTTCTGTGTGTCTGAAGTTATTGCCAGAATTCACAATGAAAGCAAGTGTCAGTATTGTGCTAGTAATTTCCATATTGCTTGATGCAGAAACCTTGATCGAATTGGCTTTTCCATGCAGTTACATTTGATATAAGTATATATTCCACTTATGTATTTAATATATGCTCTTTTTTTAATAGCTTTTTTGGTAAACTTGCCATTGAAAAGAGCCATTTCCGAAGGGTATAAAGTAGACTACCTTCTTTCTCAGCAATTGTTTATGTAGTCCATTTCCTAAGGCAGATTCCTGAGGCAATAAAGACAATCATGATTTACTTTCAACACAGATATTGGATATTTGACATACACAATATTCTAGGTACTACCAAGCTATTTATCAGTGACATAATACTTTAGTATTACTTGCTCTGGATTGTTTTTTTCCAATAAAATTCTGTTTAATTATTATAAATAGCTAATCTAAAAGGCAACAAATAACTGGAAAGGGTGCACTGACATATGCATTATTCATTTAGCATAGGCAGTAAATCTACAACAACTGTGTTAATTCTAAGAATTAATTGCATTTATTCTTAGAAAATACTATTGTGTGAAAGTTTCCTATTTGAAATATGCACTCATAAGAATCAGCTCTATGTCAGAAGTTCCTTCATTTACAATTTTCAGCTAACAGCTAGTTAGAAGAAAGTTCCCATTTATTTCTGCGTGGTTACAGTTAATGATTTCTGAAACCAAATCACTAATGCAAGGCTTAAAATAGATGTGTTCCCCCATAAAGGACACCAAGAATTTTTAATATTTCTGCATTTGATATTTCTTGTTTAAAATGTGTATAAAATGCTGATGCAGAACTCAACTCTGTGTCTAAGGGAAAAATGCCAGCAGCAGATCTACAAAAATGCATGAATATGCTGTGCACTGTTCACTGTATATATTTGCATATATAATTGGCCTTATATATTTCTCTTTATATCATTTACATTAGCCTGATCTCAAGATATTTAAGCCTGAGAACTGGACTTTCACTCTTTGCCAGTTGTAAGGAAACAGCAAAACCTGACACTGCAGAAGATTCCTGGGAAGCACAGAGGAACCTAGATTACACACTATCTGAGAACAGGAAAGGTATCCATCAAAAGCCTGCAAACCTTGAGGAAACTAACAAAATGTCAGGCCAACAGATTTATTACAGGCCTGCAACAGGGTTGTGTGCAAAGGACTGAACAGAGATTCCCACACTAAGTGTATGAGTACTGTCTTAACTCGGCAATAAACAGATTCATTTTGCTCTCAGCTTGTGAGTCTCATTTTCATACACTACAGCCAACGTGAGCAAAAAGACTAAAGACTGGCACATTATGGTACACTGAACTTAGCCTCTTTAATTTACATCACTTCTCTCCTTCACATTAAGAAAAATGTCAGATAAGTTTATTGGGTAATACTTTGCCACTGACTATTTGCTCATTGTGTGGCTTTAAGGACATTTTTTTTGTTTTATGAATGCTCCAACACACAAAAATACACCATATTTTAAGAATTCCTGTGGAGAAAAAAAATCCCTGGAGCTCCCTATCGTGCCATAAAGGCCAAGAAGCATGGCGTTTGAAAAACCTTTTGTTAGGTGCCTTCCATTTAATCTGTTTGGTCTGGACTCCTTCATGCCTTTGAAACTGAATCAACAGCAACTTCTCCGGCATGAGTGGCTTTCCTGCTGTTTTGTTCTCCTAGCACAGCTCCAGGAGACAACTGCCCTGGTGCCCTTCTCCTGGGCAGATCAAAGTTTGTACACTTTCTTTGAGACAACTTTGTCCCTCTTACCCTCATAGAATGTATTTTTAATGGTTCAATGACACTATACTCTAAAATACCTTCTACTCCTAATAGTAAGTCTCCAAATCTTACTGTAACTTTTATGGAGATTTTCAATTGAAGCAAAGTATTGAAATCTATATATCTGCAGGCTTTTAGCTGTTCAAGTACTGATATGTCCTGTGGTACACAGATTTTTGTTTCCATTTTACAAGCCAACCACACGAGCCATTGACTAAATGTTGGAGTTTTTTATTTATGTTCCATATGTAATAGAGCATTTGCTGCATTATTTCTAAATACTTTATTTCTTACAAGACATAGTTCAAGTCTATTTCGAGGAAAAGGGAGAGGTATATACTTTGAAGAACGGGATAGCAAAAGTTTGATCTTTTAGACTGTAGTTTTGAGTTTGAATTGATGAAGATAACAAAGGAAAATAGTAATGTGGAAATTGTGCCAGCAGTCTGGGGGAGGAATTGATGAGAATCTGGACTGTTCTCTCCTGGAAAATTTACATGAACAAAGCCTTTTTAATTCTACAGCTATTTGACTCCAGTTAGTGATGGGATGAATGCCTAAGAACGGTCAAGAAAAAATGTAAACTCTTAGATTTGAGTTCACTGCTATGTCTTCAGCTAAGAAGGGAGATAACTAATACCTAAGGAAATTCATTGCTTGCCACTGTGCAGGACTAGAAAAACTGAAGAATTGCTGTTGCGGAGAAAATGCAGGTNCACATGGGAGAAACAACGGACAGAAGTAGAAATTGTTTCCTTTTTCTTCTCTCTCTGCTCCTCTACGAAAATTTCCTGAGAAAGAGAAGAATGTGCTTGCCACAAATTGCCACTTTGAATTCTTTCCTCAGACATTTTGTACAATTTTTGAACTGTGCTGTCCTATGTGCTTTGTTCATCTGTGGTGTAGAAAAGCTCACATAAATTAGAATGTGAATACTGAATCTAGATGCAACTACAGCTTATGGTCCCTAATTATTGGATAGAAGCAAAATTTTTTACTTATGGGAAAAATATTTGCATTTATGCCTATGTTTCTACATCAAAAAGACATGGACACAGCTGTGCAGCTGGAGCAGAAGTGAAACTAGAGAGCTGTTCTGAAGGATATTCTTGGATACACATTTTGCATGTTACTTCTCATTTGCTCAAATGGAGAATGATTATGTGCCAATTTGGCACATGCTTCTTCCTCTTCTCTTTTAGCTTGAGGGTTTTGGCCATTCCAGTGCATAGACATAGCCAAGATATTACCCACTCTCCACCTCTGCTGGAACACTGCTTCCTTCAAATGGAATATTTATGTCTATTGCTCTTCATTGGCATTTTGAATAATATACCAGTATACCTTTATACCTACACACATGAAAACATATCAGAAAGGACTTTTTTTCTTTTTTTTTAACTGGGGAAATGAAAAGTTTCTAGCAGGAGTGCCTATACTGGCTGTCTTATCTTCTTCTGAGTAAAACAAAAGCAAAATAAAAGGAAAGAAGGATTATCATATAGTGTATCACAGGCACATTCTGTGTGATAATAGGATAGAATGCCATGGCATTAGGATTGACATAGCCTGCTAGTAACACATATTCTGATAGTTATGGTTTCCAGATTTTTTTTTACTTTTTAGGTGGTGATAGAGACATTTAATAAGCTTTTTCAATTACTATAATTTAGCACAATCAGGAAGGAAATTAAAAGCACAGATGCCCCATCCCTGGAAATGTTCAAGACCAGGCTGGATGGAGCTTTGAGCAATATGGTCTAGTGGAAGGTGTCCCTGCCCAAGGCAGGGGTGTTGGAATTGAATGATCTTTAAGGTCCCTTCCAACCATTCCAGGCCATTCTACAATTCTATAATGTGTTGGGTAATAAAGAATGGCAATTATCTGTTGCCCAAGATTTTGAAATTCTTATAGATAAATTGCATCATAATCTGTACTAATAACAGAAAGTATAAAGGATATACAAGTGACCAAGCCACATATTTGACACAATGTTCTTAGTGAATATTTGAGAAGTTTATTTCCATGGCACTTCGGTTATTTTTTAAAATGGATTGAATAATTTCTCTTGATGTTAAACTTTCTATAGCCTCAAGTTTTAGACTTCATTGTGCATTTACTTAAACTGTAGGACAAAAGAAATTCACCATTAACTACAAGCTAAAGTACAGGAGTTAGACAAGCCCCAGTTTCAGCTTACAACCATGGACAGCAGTAAGTAACTGACTCCAGGATAATGGAGGTCATTGCTCGAGGACCTGGACAAAACCAGACCAGAATTAGCATGACTTTTTATGAGTTATTCCTTGGGATTTGTTTTACATCACTTCCCATTTTTTTCCTGCATGATTTAAATCAGAAATGCAATCATAGTTTATATTTTGTTGTTTGACTTCTCCGGTATGTAAAAAATATACATTTTTTATATTCCTCCATGTACCTTATATTGATATTGCAAAAAAGGTTTGAAATATGGATGTTGAATAGCAGAAATTCATGCAGCCTGAGGAAAAAAGAGGTTAATGAAATTATCCTACAGACCTGCCTACAAAACCCTAACATAATGAAGTGTTTTTCCATGGAGTTAACAAATATATGCTATTTGACTGAAAAGCCTGGTCCAGAAAGAATGAAAGAGATAAAATACCTAGAGCTGTATTCTGTATTAGCACTTATTCTTTATACACTAAAAAACCTCTAAGGGATAGATTCATGGCTTGAAAATAGACTTACTAATGGCTTTCCAAATATTTTCCTTCATATACCCAGTCAAATGTGATAACTTGGTTACATTTCTATGATATACACCTCCATATTAAAACATTTACTGTATGTTATTACTGCACCCTGGAAAAGCACAACTGAGTTACAAGAAAGCAAAAAGTAGAATTTTTTTTGTAAGTAGCAAGGAACAATATTTTCTGAATTAAGATCCTGTCAAATGTCATACTTGTTCCATGCAGCCTTTCAAGGATCTGGCCCATTAAGTTTTAAGAAATGCGGCTCAGTATGGATCTAGTAACCAAATTACCCAGGTTTAGAAATTGTCTGTCTTTTCAAAACATTTTTTGTTGGAAAAAAAATACTTTGCAAAACAGATCTTTGTTGGTAACTTTAAGGGAGACAGCTCTGTATCAATTATATTTCTAACATATTTGGAAGAGTGACCTCGTGTATATAAAGATTAAAACAGTTTTATAATAAAAAAAACAAAAGCTAAAAGAAACCCATAGCAAAGTGGTAGTGGTAGGGGACAGTAGTCAGACATTATGACTTGGTAAATTCAGACTGGGCATAAGAAAATATTTGTAATAGTGGAACTGATTATGCAGAGGTGAGGAACCTTCATCCATGGATGCTGTCAAGGTTCACTAGAAAAAGCTACTGTTGACCTAATCTAGGTTTGGATAGATCACCTCCACAGCCCTCAGTCAACTTTTCTGTAACGCTACTGCTATTACATTTATGATAATTTTATGTCTTTCCTTCATAGCTGCGTACTGCTTGTTGTATTTACTTTCCTTTTAGAGTCAATGGGAATAAATGGCTCTCCAAAATATGATCACAGAATACTCTGAGTTAGATGGGACCCAAAGGCTCATCAAGTCCAAACCTAAAGTGAAAGGCTCATTTGTGGATTGAACCCACAACCTTGGCATGATTAACACTACACTCTAAACAACTGAGATAATCTCACATATGCCTAACTTCTTTCAGCTGTTTAATTTAAGAAGGATTGAACTGCACACTAGACTATACTGACTGCAAATATATCTTAGACTGAGAACTTAGGAGCTGATGGTTTGTTTAGGAAACTTATTCAGTGATTGCTTCAGGTAAATTCCACAAGCAGTCTGGAAGGGGATGGAGCTTTAACTCCATCCTGATGAGAGTTCTTCATTATGAGTTTCACTCTAATTTTACTGTAATGTTAACAATATCAGCGACACAATACAGAAATAATGCGTGTCTCAAAGAAATGAAAATTTTCTTTCTTTTGCTGTTGTCCAGCAGTAGAGTTTCCTACAAACTTTTGAGAAGTTCCAGCTTGAGAGATGAAATAAGAAATATTCCTTAGCCCATTGTCTTTGTCTCTAATATCCTAAACTATATGCATACCTTGACGTGGGTTTCATCTCTGCACACCCAATTTTCCAAAACTAACCTAAATTTGAAAAGTAAGAAATCAAAAAAACTTACTTGGTCCTCAGTAGAGATAATAGAACAACATTAACGACTTCTATATTTTAGCAAGTAGAAATATTAAAGGGACTCAGCAAAGAACTATAAAATAATAAATCCCCCAGCCTTTAACTGAAATATGTGTACCTGTTCTATCATCTTACTGACACTTAATTAATTTAGCTTTGCTCCAAGGTACTTATTCTAGACCAGGTTGAATTGCCTTGGTTTATTGTTTGGTTTTCAAAAGTCTGTTGTAAATGCAGAAGCTTTAAAAGCATGTGGATGACAATGTGCTGCAAGTCAGGCATTTGAATGAGCTAACAGCTTGCACTTCAGAGGTAGGTTTTCTACAATATGCATACCCAGCTATGGAATCAAAAGAAACAATTATGGATAAGCTGGTCACCAGAAAGCATAGTAGCTCACTTATGTCTGCAAATGAGGGGCACTCAAATGAAAATATGACTGAAAAATTAAGAAAAATTAAGAAATGACATTTTACCATAGCAACTTAGTTAAAGATAACAAATCTGAAGCTGATGGAACTCTGCTGCTTAAGGGGACAGATTCTGAACTGATACAGCTTAGTTGTCCCCACCAATATTTAATGGTGGGGACATTAATGGTAGTATAAATAAACAATTTATTGTTTATTTATACTACTACTCATAGGAAAGGACTGCTGAATTCTTCATGTTCATGTCTTCAGACTGTGACAGTCAGCTGCAAATACTATCACAATTGGTTGAGATGCATGATAGTGTTTTCAATTGTATACTGTTTTACAGTGAGCTTGTTATCCTAAACGTTAATGATCAGGTTGTGCTGGATTATTTAATCAATAGTAACTTTAGGTCCCACGGTACATTCAGAATACTAATAATCTTTACATTATTTTGCTTGGAATGCCATACTTGTACTTCAGTTTCTCTGTGTTCACCTTCCCTTGTCTCCTTTTGCATAAAAAAGAGCTAAATAATTACAGAAACAAGTTAATTTATTTCTGAAAGATAACATCTCTATTGTCTTCTCACTGAGATTTGAGGCAGACTGAGTTAATGAGACATGCACTTCAGTCTTGTTTTTCTCCACAGTATCAAAATAGTAGCTATTATAGACCTGTTTTCTTCCTTTGTTTTTTAGCTGTCACTCACCTTTGACCTATCTTTTAAATTACATCACTTGTCTTTAGAATTCTCCATGCTGCTGTCCATTTGGAAGCTTCATTAATTTTTAAAGTCCTATTTTAACAAGTTTCTTGTTTTTAAAAGAATTAAATCTGCATGAGTAACTGATCCAGCTAAAATTCATTCCTGCATTCCCTGACATGCTTCTGTTACTGACAGGCTACATTGTATAGCTGAATTTTTTTACTTGCTTCATGTTTTCTTCATCTACTTAAAACTATGCCTTCTCTAGTCTTTATCGTGCTCACTCTGATCTGAGAGAATTTGATACAATTTCTTATTTTAAATAATCAGGTCAAAGACTCAAAACTAGTATCTCACACAGACAAGATGAATTTCTTACTGAACTAGTCTGGATTGAAACGTATTTACTGTCTTTCTTCACTAATCTCCATTTTCTACTAAAAATGTATCAACCAAAGAATGAGACACAAAATCTCTAGGAACTTCAAGAGAAGATTGGATTGAGTCCTGAAAAAAAACCTCTCAGAATATGAATATGTTTTATAGCTGCAGTAGATGTTCACAAGATGACTTTCAAAACTACTAAAATGCACATCTTTTAGATTTCTTTGTACTTGCTAATGTTGATTTTAACCACCTTTTGAAAGCTGTGCTCCTTAGGGCAAAAAAAGAAGAACTTTCTAAATAACTGTACAGTTCCTGATTACCCAGGATCTAGGTACAACTAATTAGGAAAATGGGAGTGCTATGAGGTTGGAAAAGAATCCTACAAAACTGGGAAGACTCAGTCAGCAAACAGTGCTGCTGGATAAAAATTAACATTTTAAAGAATCTGGTTTGCTTATTATGTTTCAGTTTTGTGCCTCTTCATAATTCCTGATTCCTGATGGTACCAGCAACAAAAGGACTGAAGGCAGAATGGAAGCTCAATTTGTTTTTACAAATGCTACTATCTAAAATGAATGTAGAAATTCTCACAAGGAAATCTAATCCCTATTCCCCTAAGCTAAACTCAAATATATATACCTGCATAGATCTTTGAGTCACTTTACTCATGTCAGCAGTATTTAAATATATAGAGATGACTGTCATGAACAGGGCCCACATACAAATGATTCAAAAGGCTTATAAAGAGAGTTAGATTTTAGATACATCTTTAAGCATTTTTCCTTTGAACTCTTACAGTTTAGTAGTCTCTATTTTGAAGAAATCTATTCGTTCTCCTGTCTCAGAAGGCTGTGATGGAAAACCTGTGCTCTAAACAGAATATATTGACAGTTAGTAACTGTAGAAGAACATTGCAACATGTACACAACAGGAAAAAAGTCTTTTTTTTTTTCCTCTTATTTTATATGGAGCCTGTATGACTAACGTTACTCAGACTACCCAGGGTTACCCAAAACAGGGATCAAGAAATAAACAATTAGATCTTTTTCCACCGACAGAATCAATTTCCCATTTACTTTCTGGAAAACTAATTTTCTTCTACAAATTGGCTTTCAACAACTACCTTTGCCCACTAGGATTTCTTCTGAGGCCTGCTATTACATGGTTTTAACTTTGTTCCCTGTGTTCTCTGCTTGGGATTTCTGGCAGACATCACAAGCTAACACCAAGTAGATCAGAATTTCATAAATATGGAAAGCAAATACTTTGTGCAAGCACAGATATGTGGCTTTAACGTACTGAGATATTTTTTAATCTCTTTTTGCTAGAGATTACTCCACTGGTCTTCTGGGGAGTCTGGCAGCTCATTTGGGAATGCTCACTTGTGCTGTAGTTAAAAGAGCTTTCCGGAGGCTGAAGTACCAAGATTGGTTTCAGTGCACAATTAAAACACTTCAAAGATGAGGATTGCAGGAGACAATTGTTCTGATACAGAACTAAGGACTGACAAGACAATTATGAATGTCTACCCTCATTTTCTGCAGTCTGCAGGATGTCGGTTTTCATCCATGCTGTAAGAAGTCTGTGCTAGGCTGTAGGAGCATTTTATATCTTGATCTGAGGATATCAGGATATCAGACATATATAGACTTTTCCCATGGTTAATGTCTTCAAGCTTCTGGATTTCTTTTTTTTGTTTGTTTGTTTGGTTGCTTGGTTTGTTTTGGTTTGATTTCCTTCTTCTACTTAAATGCATCTCACTTTAACTTCTGAAAAATGACTCAATGTATTTTCTCTGGAAGATATTTTGGAACTTAGAACAAGTCACTTTTCAATTTTTGGGGTTTTTTTTTGGTTTTTTGTTTGTTTGTTTGTTTGTTTGTTTTTGGTTTTTTGTTCCAAGCAAGTTGAAAACTGTCTAGAGATTTTTTCAGCTTTCAAATAACTTGTGTCTTTTTTCTTTTTTCACATCCATCATTTTTTCTCCCTTCTCAAATTTACATAGACAAACTCTACACATTTTATACATATCTCAGGCAAACACTTTAATGAAGTAAGCTGATTGGTCTTGTATAGTTAATTTCACTCTTCCATTGTATATACAGGTGTATTTAAAAAAAATTAATGGCAACATCATAATAAGAACTTATAATCATATATAATTAAAATCACCCTTTTCAGAAGTAATTTTTAAAATATTCATTTCTATAATGTTCTCTTGTTTTATAAGGATAGCCCTCATATCTTGTTTACAGGTGTATTAATTTTCATTTTATGTAAAATCCTACATCATCTGACTATATTTTCACATTGAAAATTGCTTCATGAAAGCTGCCATTTATTAGTACTTGATTTAATAAATATGGCTTCTACTGACACTTTCTTTTTACACATCAGCTCAGGAATATTTATCAGTCAGGGAATGAGATTCTTTGATTCTTTTCAAGTAGGCAAATAGATACTCATTCCTTACTTCATTACTAATTCCTAAAATGCAAGGAATCACTGGAACAGCTTTCTGGTTTGACAGCCCATTAGAAGTCATCACTATGACGTATTCTAGGTGTCCGATTTTAAAAAACAGCTCCTACTTTAGTGAGCCATGCTTTTAAAAGAGATTTTAGATTTCTAATGGTGAAAACATGAATTTACTTGTTATTTCAAAGATTTTTGGCAACTTTTGCTCCTCTTGTTTTAATGTTTTACCAATTTAGATTTAAGCAAGCTAAACTTGCTTAAATGCTATCTATTCACACAGTTTGAAAAGGATCTATTTATCTTCACTTGGCTTGAGTCCATCATTCTGATTTCTATATTTCTAATAACTCAGTGGATAGCATGCTATTGGAAAGACACCCCCCCCTCCCAGAAGGAAATGTCATCTTCCTATCATTCTAGTTTTGGATGTGGTTTCATGTATACAACTTCATATGAAAAATAACAAAATTATTTGGAAAATTTACACACTATAGCATCTAAAATTAACCATATTTTCAGTAAAGTGTGTTTTTTCACACTTGAGACAAGTGAGGTGTTAATATCCAACTGTGAACTATTGTGAATCTCTGTGATGCATCTGTGCATAGACTGCTAAAATATGTGAAATTATTATGTTTTTTTCAATGTTCTAAGTGCTTCTATCAAACTTTGCGATTGCAATTACTCAAAAAACTCAGAAGCCCTCCTACTTGCATATCATAAAGCATCTATCTTACATCTTGTCTAAAGTGCTTTTTGTGTTATAAAGGGAGCATGAAAATAGATTTGCTCAGGGCCTATGGAGTTATCCCAGTTTTAACAGTCTATATTGCTACCCTAGTATTTTTGCCATAGTTATGGAACTTTGCAACAACACTTGGAAAGCAAGAAGAGTACATTTTCCATAACAAGTTTGTTGGAGAAATCATCTACCATATTTTTGAATCTTAAGTCAAAAATGTTATGAAAAGGCTGCAAGTGAGATGTCACTGATAGAATTTATACCTTGGTTTCCTAGTGCTGCCATGGGTAACCAATAACCAGTCACGGGTTGGAGGATGAGGGCAGTGACTTCCTGGCACCTGGGCTGTCCCAGCTTCTGGCTCCCACCTGGAGCAGACCCCATCTCTCCTCTTCACTGCTAGTTTGTATTTAGTGACATGCTGTTGCTGTCACCTGTATTAATGAAGCTGAACACAAAAACAAGAGCAAAATGGTTTGTGCTACAATCAAATGTATTCCAGTGCACAGAATAGGATTTCTTCATTTATTATAATAAAAATATCTAAAAAATACATAGAATATTCTATTATTTTGCAATCATAAACATTTTGAAACAAACTAAACAAGCACAAACACGATATTCTACATTCTTTTTAGTTAATATTTTTCTTTGAAATGCTCAATGTTTTCTCATTAAATTAATTGAAAAAATATAACATTTCTTTTGTAGAAAAATGTATACTTCTAAAAGGCTGTGCATTGCACCTTACTCAACTAAACCCAATTTTAATGCCCACAGCAGATGCATCACATTTTTAAGCAGATTTTTTTGTCAATTGAACTGAACCCACTGCAGTGGAAAGCAGTGATTTTGTGAGGTAGCAAGGACAGTCAAAAGATCAGTAAAAGCAGACTGAGAAAATTATACATATTGTGGAGTGATAGCAGCCAAGGACTATGTGGATTCTCTTCATTACAAAACACTGTAGGTAGAAGGGACTTAATTCTGTTAAGTTTCATTTGTTGTCATTTGCAAGAGAATGAGTAGGTTGCAAGCTTTCATCTACTCATCTACAACTATAGCCTTTTGAAAACAAGTAATGTTAAATGTGTATTGCTTAAATGGTTCTACTATCTCTGTTTTGATTGAAAATATTATTTATGGAAATAACCCAATGTTCCCTAAATTCTGTTTTAACAGACTGCTTGCTCACTAGATCAAGATGGTGCTTTTCTTATAACACTTCTGAAAAATTCTGAAAGATTTAGTTTCTCTTTTAATCTGCTATTTCTATGTTCTGTCTTCCATATGCTTTCATGGATATATTGCTTTTCTCCTGCTCAAACTTCCATGCATTTCATTTCTGATCTCAGGCTCAAAAACATTTTTAAATACCATACCCAGAACTATATTGCCCCAATAGTTTGTCTTCCTCTACAGCTAGCAAATAACAGTATATAATTTTTATCTCTGAATAAATCAGGTTTATACTCTGCATTTTGGAATTTACACTCAAAACAGGGAGAGTTATTTTTGGCGAGCCGGAAAAAAATGGAAGAGCTCTGGAGTGATCTAGTTTACATTAGCCACTGAACTATTTCGGAAATACTCCAGATTTAGGGAAGCTCAAAAATACTGAAATGAATCTTCATCTCCATTGCTTGTGTTCTCTCAAGAAAAGCAGCAAAAAACCCCTCACTCAAGAGCACACATCTTCTCTGAAGAGAATAGAAAGTGCTATGAATAAAAAATATTTGTGACAGAGATGGACTTGAAGCCTAAAGCATGGAAAGAATATTTGATGTATACGTTTTATAACACAAAAGCAAGGACTGAAATCCTACCCTACTGATAGCAACATCAAAATTCCCATTTTCCTTTAATAGCCAGCTTTTTACATAAAAGACTTTTAAGGAGGAAAAAATCATATTTTTAGGTTCTCTTTTGGGGGCACTGGAAACACACTGCCAGTAATTCCCCAGCAACATTTTTAACTTAAGTCCTTGCTGCAAGGTTAACATTTGAATCCGAGAGGCAGGGGTTTGTTCAGTTTGCATTTGAATTTGTCTATTTTGCATTTTGTCTTTTAAAGACAGATCTGCATTCTGAAGAGCTTTACACACACTTAGCATTTCGAGGTAAAAACTGTGGCTCTGACTCATTTCTGACAACAGAATGGCCCTACTCTCACTTCAGCATCAAGCTCTTCTGGGGTCCATGCCTTCAGCTTCATCTTTATCTGCATGGAGGAAGCTGATAAGCATTCCAATGAGTCATTTTCTGTTTAAGGAACAGGAAAGATGCAGAAGCAGCTCTTGAAATACTTTTCTTTCCTTAGCTCCCGCAGCTCCATGGTGGGCGTTATCTGTTGCTGTCACAGATACGCGAGAACATAGATGTCAAGGTGCTGGGAGCAGGACACCTGTAGAAAAAACATACTTGATCAAAAAAGTTATCTCAGTTATACAGCCACATTAGACCATGAAGCCACTTTCTCTAATCTCTTTTCTTATTCTTAGTACACAAACTGAAGAATAAAGCCAAGACATTTATTAGCATGCTGTCATTTTATAGTCTATACTCTTAAATCCATTAGAATTGGAATATTATAAGAAGAGTAATATAACTGCACTGGAATTCTGTCCTATGAAAGAGACATCAGGCAGGTACTGTCAAAAAGCAATGGCTTCACTCAATGAGGCATACCAGCACACATCGAGTGGGATGCATGAGAACTGGCATCCTCTATAAACAACATTTCTCCCTTTATGTTTCAGAAGAATTTTCTCCAAGCCTACAACATGCACAGAGACTGTTTTCACCCCTTTATCATGTGGTTTTATTTCTTGTTATGTTCTCTATATAGAACTTAATCTTCTATACCTCATGCATTGTCTTCTTAATACCTTTCTTTGAATGATGTAAGAGTCTGACAGCTTTCTTTTTAAATGTTTGTTTATCTGCTTGGCTGAACCTTGTCAGGTTACTAGACAGAAGAAGTTTTCTTTTATTGTTAATTTTATGAACAGAGATGACAAACATAATTTTAAATTGCTGTGCTATTCATTGTATCTTGAGAAGTACAAAATTAAGACTTGAGCACAAAAGAAAAGCTTGACAAAAGAATAAACAATCCATACTTTGGCCGTTTTTGCCATAATTATTAAAATGATTTGATTTGGTCTTTTAATTGAATTAATTCAGGGTTGTTATTTTCCTTTCACAGAGAACAAATTCCATGGTTATTTACTAATGCAATACACTATAAATACACAAAGGGAAGAATGCCATTGAAATAGCACTGTGTACTACTTTATAAGTAAAATACATCTGCATTGGACATCTTTGAAAGTTCTGTTGTTAACACTTGAGTATTCCCAGGAAGCAACTGAGAAGTTAACATAAAAATGTTCCAAGTTATTGAAATGTACAACACAAAACAAAACCTAAGTAAAAGAGACACCTGAAACCTACAGCAAACTGCTCTTTTTTGTGAAGTCATTAAGTTGCTCCAATTACACTCTTGCCCAGTGTGCTGATATATGTTGTCTATTGTTCTGAATTTTCTTCATATTAAGCAAAACTCCAGAAAAACAAGAGTAGAAGTTTGCTTCAACAGCCTGTTGTTGCACCCTGAAGCCAAGGTTAAATAGAATAATGCTCCCATTTTAAATTTTCAGAATAACCTGTTGTAGTGGTTTTGGTTCACTAATTTAAGATTTCTCTAATTTGAGATTTTCTCAATGAATGTGTTGATGAGTGTGGTGGGTTTTCAGAGCCAATCACTCATGTACTCACTTCCTGCTGTGAAGTAGGAAAATAGGATTAGGAGAAAGGCAAAACAGGCTCAAAACTTTAAAAGGGTAAAAAGAAAATTTTATTAACAGTAACTAAAAGGAGAAAAAGTAGTAGGAATCAAAACAAACCTTTCAGAACACTTCTCCTTGCCTTACAACTTTTTTTATTTACTGACAATGTAAAGAAACAAAACCTAAAATTTCTAGTCAGTTTACTACTTCTAAAATAGTCTTTCTTTAGTTCACTTAGGGAGAGAAGTCCCTCTTGTTAATATAGAGACTTCTCCACAAGAAAAAAACAGTTGTCTCATGGCTCTCAATTTGTCACGAATAGCAGCCGCCCAGGGA